>JAATLQ010032670.1:0-83069 GCA_013421005.1 Heliconius erato x Heliconius himera
AACAAATAAACTTTGCAAACCGTTGCTTAGCAACGGTCGGTTGTTATTAACATGGCGGAATAAATTGCCTGTCAAATTGAAAAATATTTTAATATATTAGTATATATCGACAATATTACAAATATGAGAAAAAAAAGTAACCTATGTTCATCCGAAGACCCTCAAGTATCTCTGTATGAGTATTTTATTACAATTGAATTAGCGGTTTGGCCCTGATTGCGGCACAGACAGACAGACAGGCAGAGTTACTTTCGAATTTATAATATAGGTATGGATTAGGCTCTTTCAACCCAAAAAGGGCGGGATACGGAGGTGTAGGGTAGTGTCTTAACTACTGTATGTGGGAAAAAGCTTGAAGCTATTAAAAACAATAATTATAATTAATTTACAAGCTAGGTTAACATGTTAATTCTTGATTGCCCTCATCTTGAAGATAATCATCGGTTTCGTTTAATCAATGCCAACTTTGATCACAGCTCTTATTAACGTTTGTAAGGGTAACATGCAATTTGAGCGAATGTTCAAGGTTCGATATTTTGTGATTTTGATATGGATATATAATGTTTATTAATATTTATTCCTCTTCATAAAATTTCTGCCAATGCACAGTATATGCATCTTAATTTACTTTTACAGTTTGCCGGTTTATTATAGAATGTCAATATCATTTTTTTTTTAATATTTTATATTAATTTATAAATAAATTACGCTCTAAATTACGAATATTTAACGAGACAAGGAGACGAAACTTAGTAAACTCAAAAAATAGTAATCCATCTCTCAAAACATTGTAACTGAAATACGTCTATTTCCATAATTTAGTCTAGTTCTGCGATTTGTTATCTATATATATAAAAGGACTTGTGCTGACTGACTGAGGTAAGACGCACGCAGAGCCGTAACCGCTTATGGTAGAAACGTGAAATTTGGGCAGATGTTTATTTTCATATTCTGGACATCCACTAAGAAGGGTATTTGAAAAATTTTAACCCTAAAGGGATGAAATAGGGGTTGAAAGTTTGTATGGAAAAAAAAAATAATCTGTATCGATTTTTATAAAAGTTAAAATTCAGACTGTTAAAAATATTTTATTGAACACGTGTTTCGTGGTTTTTTTAGAATTCACTCCTAATAAGCGGGCGAAGCCGCGCGCGCCCTCTCGCGTCTTTTATATTTACAAGACAGATCATGAACACATTTATTTTAATTTAATTAAATTGGGCAGATAGATTTATAAACCATTGATTGATCGATTTCATTTATGCCTATTTTTTTTCTATTATACACAATTTTTCTTCACAATATATAATTTTCTTTATATATTTGTTCAATGTAAAATTACAATTATATACATACTAATGTAAAGTTGACAATACGAGACAAAAGAAAAATGATGACAAAAGTATATTTCAAAGTTCATCAAAACCATTTTAATATTTTTTTGAGATATTCACATATTTCTTGAGAGGAAATTCAAATTAAATTCAAATTCAAATAATTTTATTCAAAATAAGAAGTTAGGTGCTTCATTTTTTGAACGTCAAATAATTTACCACCAGTTCACTAAAGTCAATGAATACCTCAGACCTGAGTAGAACCGGCGCAAGAAACTAAGCGGGACCTATTTTTTTAAAATAAATTTATACAAAACATATTTAAATATCTGTGACAATGATACTTTTGAAACAGGCTGGAGCGAGCATTTCATTCCCAAGGCGTGTTATCATTTACAAAATCATTAATTTGGTAATAACATTAAACACACAAACGTCTTTTCACAATTTTTTAAAATCGTGATATAGAAAATTCTCTGACGTTTTCTGGGATCCTATTGTAAAAGCGTACACATTGTCCCATAAAAGAATCACGAATTCGATGCAACCGAGTTACAGGTGCACCAAGATTATGCCTATTTCTAATGCTATATTATACATGTAGGAAAGGTAAATTTTCGATTCCCATTTGAAAAGTATTTAAAATCAGTATTTTTTTAAAATTATTATTAAGTATATTTATTTATAGAATTACTTTAAAAGGCTACTATAATACTATACCTGGAATTTAGATCGTAAAATGGAAAAATCCCGCTTTTTACCATTGTCGTAGGAATTTATATACATATTGCATTAAAACTATTAAATTTATAACTATTTTATATACGAATAAGTTTATTTGTTTATTATTTTTTTTTTAATGATACGGCGATAAATTATATGCGCCGTACATTTTTAATGCATATAAATTAAATTCTACATCAAATTAATGGCGGCCTCGATTAATATGTATATAGAAATATGCAAAACAAAGATTTATTTCTCTTAATCGGTTGTAAGTCAAGCTGTGTTCGGCCGTGGTAAAAGCCTTGTCTGTACAAAACTACAATCCGTAAATTGCCCCGACTTTACCCTGTTAATTACTACTAACTTGCTGTACTAATATTATAAAGCTCTAGTTTTGTTTTGGTTGAACTCAAAAATCTCATATTTTCGTTACTTTTTGTGTACGGTACTATCTGAATGCATTTCTCTTTAGACAAAGCGCAGCGTCGTTTTTAGAGTTACCTAAAAAGCGGACCTTAAAAAAATACTAATAAAAAAAAACAAAAAGTGTTTCATAAAAAAAATAATTACAAACTTATGTTTGTAGTTCATTTTGGACAAGATGGGTGCATATTCCCACAAAAATATGTTTGTCAACTTCATTTGCCGCGTTATTAAAATTTATACCATATAGTAATAGTTTTAATTAGGCACATTAAGTATTTCCCGTTGGCCTACAATTGTGAAAATTGACAAAAAGTTAAAACTTTTACTACAAATAAAAGAAAGAATTCGAACATAATTATTACAAACACATAATTGTTGTTCATTTCATACAAAATGAGACCATATGCACGCAATTTTAAGTTTGTCAACATTTATAAGTAGTATAAGTAGTACGTCACGTTGAACTACTATCCTGAAATTGGTACGGAACCCTATGTAGTAACGGTACAAAAACACCTAAAAAATATAATAAAATAAATGTGAAAATATTCTAATAATAGATATATATTTTAAATAAGAGTAACGAGTAAGTTATGTTTTTTTTTAAATGTTGGTAGATTACGATATACCTAGGACTTGCAAGTTTCTCTTTTCCTTTAACTTGGAAATTTAAAATAGAACTAAGTATAGGCACCATAAACAAGGTAAATTTTGTCTCGCAATAATTGTTTTTATGTATTTTAATAGTTAAATATACATTTCTAAGGAGACAAGCATGATACACAATGAGTGTCTTCCACTAGAACTTCCGTCTACCCAGCTATGCAGAATAAAGCGTACATCTGAATATGAAATATTTTATGAACCTTCATATGTTTCATCTGATTAAAAAATAAATCAGCTTCACGCTGTATCCCGCACACAGCATTGTAGGCAGAGGGAACCTAATGTTAAGACCTCTAACTCCGGTGTCTACTTACCGCTTGATTATAGTTGACTGATGAAAAATGCAAATACATAGCGATACCATTGATTGGAATACCTACAATTTAGATAAGTATTGCGTTTTAGGAAAGCCTGATAAAATTACTATTTTTGTTTTTATTTTCTTCTTTCGGTACAAATTTTGAATCATTGTGTAATATTTTATGTCAAAAATTTATTTACCTATTATATATTTTTTTTGTTATAAAAACCTATCCTTTTTGGATTTAAACATGTTAACGTGTACACGTACAGTGGGTGATGTTAATTAGATCCAACTGGTTGCGTAAGAGATTTCAATTATTTATTTAAATTAGTACATTATTTTTTAAACAACTATGTTTGCATTGTAAAGTCAAGGTGAAAATAGCATGCAATTACATATAGATAAAAAACATTACATTGGATTATATTGCATGATGACCATTGATAATATAAAAAATTAAATATTCTTTATAAAGGAAAAAAAAGAAACGAAGAAGTCATTAATGATAGTGGATAATTTACATCGTAATGAAAAAATAATGGAAATTAAACCCTGAAACCCTTATTAAACTTATTTTATATTTTTTCTGAAAATTTTTTAGCAGCGGGAGTGGGCAACGGAAGTGTTGTCAAATGGAACGGGGATCTATTACAAATTAAATGTATGTGATATTTTTTTAAATCAAGTTCAATGTTTTATACATGTATAGAAAATAATGTACTATTGATAAATTAATGTAAATAAAGTTAAAATAAGCTAGATATGTCAAGAAGAATGCAACGTTAGCAATTATATTTATATAAATATACCTAATATACGTTGTGACTATTCATCATTCTTTTAAACATTCGTAATCAATATTTATACGGTGTTAACCTATTCGAGTGCCATGTAAGTAAGTACACTTGCACCGGCCGCGTACCGGACTCGTTGAAATTAATCGATTAATTGTATCTCCATTTATGTATGGCTTATATCCGATTTATATGCGTATATCGTTTTTGTTGTATTTTGTCGTGTGTTTGAGTGATGCAATTTTGTATTTGATAATGAGTTTATTTAATGTAATGTTGGTGGGTTCGAATCCAACTAGAATAACTTTTTATATATTTTTTAATATAGGAAACTCTGCAAGCCTTGCTCGCGCCGGTCGCCTCGCTCGCTAAAAATATAAAAAAAAATGATGAAATCTTTTATAGTGTTTACGATTGTGCCTCCTCCTCATATACGATATTTTCGATTTTCTTTTCCAGTTTATCAAAAAAATAAAATTCACAAAATTTTTTCATGTAATAGAAAGATGTAGGTCTTACCGGTTATATAATTTCTTTTCGTTCCACAGCGTTTATATATTGTACGTTTTTTTTTTTAAATATTATTATATTTTACACTACAGACTCATGTAAACGTAACTTTTGTTAGACACTATTTAAAACTAGATTTATGTTACTATACAGATACAGTTTCTGTATTTATATAAGAATGAAAAATGTGCGGAAAATAAATATAACGTACCTATTATATAACATTTTGACACCGTCACAAATTGAGGAAATTGATTGATCATAAAAAAAATCTAAAGATATAATATGTATTTTTCTCTCAATTAAATAAATAATGTCTAAATATTTATGTAAATAAATAATCGAATATAACGTACATTAGGAAGTATTAAAACTAGTATTTCAATAAAATAATTTATTATAATAATAACAAACTAATGTGACAGTCTTGATTAAAGTTGTTAACATTTTTGCGTTTAAGGAAAATAATAATCTAATATCTAAATAAAGAATCCAGTTGATAACTGTTTGTTACTGCGACTAAGAATTTAGATGTAATCTCTTGTATTTAATTTTTTGTGGTACTACTCATAGTAATTAAAAATATATATTTTTCTGCAATGCTGCGTACTTGCATGGAGAGAGAAAACCTAGTGTTAAGACACTTCGTTTTTTACTTTCTGCCCAATTTTTGAAAATAGTATTAGTTATCTTACTCTCTAGTTACCCGCTAAGGATGAAACATAAAGTTGTAAAAATTAATTATACCAATTTAAATAATAGTAATTTTATTTAATTTCCAAATTATTAACATTTTTTCATTTAAAATATTTTTCTTTTGTCTCCAGGTGTTCCATCTCCGCGACATACGCTGGGAGAGGCCGCGGTTCATCTCGAAATCTTTCCTCGCGTTCGTCACCTTCAACGTGATCAGTTACTCTCTTCTGGCGGCCGAGGTGTTGACCACTAATGTCGCTGATACTTCTGTTAAAAATAGGGTAAGCCATTTTTTACGACTTCTTATATAATCTAAATAACCTAAATGAAATCAAGAGAACGAGACTGTCTATGAGATAGTCTCGTTCTCTTGTAAAGTTTAGTAAATTTAAGCGATCGTATGTTAATTCTAATGAAGTCATTGTAACGACAACAAATTAAGAAAGTGTAGATTATATCTTGATCCTAGAAAAAAATTATTTTATGTATTTATATTATTAATCAGCCTATCGCCGTCCACTGTTGAACGTACGTATGTATTTATAATATCGTTAAATTAAATAAACTTTTTAGATTCTAAAAAAAAATAAAAATATCCATTTCATAGAACTGAAGTGATAAAGACCAAGTATTTTATTGTAGGTATACCATATATTTAGAAAATTATATTTCAAGGGGATCAGCATACTTATACTATATAAGTACCTATGTATTTATTTGGCATTGCATAGTTACGATGATCCATTTGTAATAGACGGGCGTGACTAACGATCGCTAGACGACCACCTTGTAAACTGGTTTTCTTTGAAAGATAACAGCAGTGATATGATCCTGTGCTGTCTCGTTGCAATTTTTTACTTGGAAGCTTTTGATGCATTTTCCTCTTTATATATATACACATAAGTTCTACATATCGATATTTTTTTATTATAATAATATTGTCCATATAATAAAACCTATAATTCAAGAGTAAAGCGGAGTGGCACCAGCATGTTACTGTAAACGCGACAGGTTGTGGGTTCGATTCCCACTCGAGGAAATGAAGTACATGTTTAATATTTTCATGTCTTGGCTCTGGTGTCGAAGCAGATATTTGATAATAATTTTAGTCTACCACTTAGTTATTTGAAACTTATAAAAGATGATCACTGTTGATCAATATAAGTCAGAAATATATTTTGTGCGTTCAGAAGAATTGTCCAAATGACTGGTATAGGTACCACCTATACATAAAGCTATGTTGTTTTGGTCATTTGACCTTATGGTCAGAATGTGTGTGGGTGTTGTCAATTGTATAATTGTATAACGTCCTTAACCCCAGTTGGCAGTGATCCATTATCCATTGTATTACGTAGGTAGAATTTATTTAAATTACAATATTTACTTTTATTAAACGGTTGATCCTACATGATTTTCTGCGTTGTTTAGGTAAAATGCAACATGGAATGCGGTGTGTACAATAATCATGTAAAAAAGTCAGTGTTGCCATCGATATTTATCTACAAAATCGATTCTATAGAATCGACCAAAGAAAGCAAAAAGGTCGTAAAGCACCTTTGGTGAAAATTTGTTTTTTTTAACACTATTAGAAACAACCGTTCGACCTCTTCATTTCTTTTTTTCCATATTTCAATAAAATAATGGTTTTCTTTGTAAAAATATATATCCGTAGTGCTTGTGTATACCTGTCAAGCAGTACGGCCTCTTGCAGTCTTGCCAGGTGCGTCGCGTAAGCATCGTGCTTATTTCAATAACAAAGAAATTGTGACTAATATAGTACATTCACCCATACAAATTATTTATGTTAATGCCTCACCACGTTTGTAAGTGGTAAGGTATTTCTATACAATAGGGGTTCCGCAGTAACTATTTATATTTTCAATACAATACAATGATAAATTATGATTATGTATATGAATCATATTAACCAAAAAAATTAGGGCTTTTAAGTGGTTATATAGATAAAATTATACATTTATAATATGACAACAAAGTGTCATTATTTAAATCAACTGGAAAAAGACTTAAATTTATCAGCACAAGAATTCCATTTTCCGTATGTAGCAGAGTAGGCAGTAAGAAATTATTGGCACGACACTCCGTTCTCTGCTTTCCTACTGTATTCGAAACACTACGTGTTGTGTAGCAGGGCTCAACGCCGCATTTGCAACAAAAAAATAAAAACTGAAAACCCTAATTTTTATTGTTTTAAATAATATAAGCGTACTTTCCATTTCAAATCTTGACTAGTTGAAGATCATCACCCAAATAATTCAGCATTTCATGATTATATTGTTGTGTTGCAGAGCTTTTACCAACACATATTCAACGGCTGCTACGCGGTGCTGCTGTTCATAGTGGTTATATTCTTCCTCATTTATGGTGTTGAAGTGTATTTCAAGGTAACTAACTGTTGTGCTTTGTTTATCAATACTACTACTATAGTAAAGGTTTTTGCTCGTAATTCTAATAGCTTACTAAAAAGGTTGGCTAAAAAGGATCTTTTATGTTAAAAATCGTGTAGTATAAACTAGAGACGAAGTAGATGATTTTTGACATACGTACGTACATACGCTCAAAAAAATATTACCATCCTTCTGACGCTGGCGGGGGTAACTATGTATTTAAAAAAAATGTTTGTTATATATTCATTTCAATAAAGTGTAAGGTCACACGACCACATAATAACACTAAAACTAGACTATATATGGCAACAATTAGAGTACTATACACTTTTGTACCATCTGTGGTCATCTTAAGGCCGCGATAATCGATCATTGTTCGCGAATAATGTGTGGTCCTTATGTATAAACATTTTGTCACAGCATTTTGTGTTTTATTTTATTTGTCATTAGGTTATTTTTACTGAGTCAACATTTCTGCGTTTACTGTTATGTATGACAGTATAATTTTATTATGAGTTAATAATGGTTTATTGTATTATCTAGACGGGAATTTAATTAGTAATGTGGGATGAGTTTGGTAAAAGCCAGCGTAAGCTGCGTATATGTAATTGTATTTATCTCTTATGCGTATCTGTCACATTTTGGGAAGCAAGAGAAAATATATACATAAAAAATAACAACTCCAGCGTAGCGCTGTAACCCACATACAGCTTTGTAGGCAGAGGGAACCTAGTGCTAAGACTCTCCGATCCCCACTCTTCGTCGAATTTTTCAAGGCAAGACGTGTTGAATGGCGGAACTAAAAGCCGGGCTTTTTGCAGTGCCAGAGCGCAGAAATGAAAATATTATAATACCCTTGTGCCGTGCGTCACGACGGATTTATAATAAATTTTTCGTCCTAACAGAAGAAAACGCCGTGTTATATGTAGATAAAGAAAATAACTTATTTTTATTTTAATATCAGGCCATTGTGTCATTCCGCCACACTCACAGTGTTTGACTGTGACGCGATAGTGGTGCATTCGACTCTACTCTCTGAATTAAATTATTTTCATTTCCTCGCTATCTCAAGACAAGGTGCGTCATTGTATTCCATAATATCTTGAGTAATGGGTCTTGAAGCTCCTCTAGTGTTGCACGCGGCGGTAATCACTTACTACCAAGTTACGCACGCTGGCTTGCTTTGTCTATTCCGTAAACTGTTACCATTACACCTGGTTCATCATAAATATTCATAAAACAAACACTCCAATTTAAAAATATTAATTATGTACCCACCTAACCATTCACATTTTATTATAGCTTCGTGGTGAATTCCTGAAAGAGACGAAAGTATGTACGATAATATCTCCAAGGCCTGGTCCTTCCACCGCCGCCGAGGGTGACGATGTGCAAGACACTTTGGTCACTAAGCAGGTAAATAAAAAAAAACTTGTTATTTTTTAGCTTCACGCTGATAGTGGGGTAGGCAGAGGGAACCTAGTGTTAAGACACTCCGTTACACACTTTACTATTCAAAGTGCTTGAAAAGGTTCTTTTAAAATTACATGCAAGAACACTGTTTTGCACTTTCTACCATTTTTTAAACGTTACGTGTCGGAAAGCAGTATTCTTACTTCAGCAGTTTCCTTTAAGATCCATTTAAAACAGAGTTTGTCGAATTAACTTACATTAAACCTGTACATACTGTACATATTGGAGCCAACAAGTAAAGTTTGTAAAAATGCACTGTAAGTGCGATGTAAAGTTATATACTAAAATGTCTCTACTTTATATAGGTATACGATATGAGTCTGTAAAATGAGTAAAAATTGTAGACGAACAAAAAACAAACATGAAACACTTACGAAATTTAGCACACATGCTTAAAAGTCGAAAGCAATCGGAGATTAGCAAACTCAAAAATATTATTTGTCTTATTCCAACAATTTCATACATGCATTATGCAGTCAAATAGAAAATCTTCTTTTCGAAGCTAGTTAAAATACGAAACGATATATATCAAAATATTATGTAATATCGTCGCCTTTGACACTAGTTTAATGATTAATATCTTTAATTGCTGTTCAAAGTGTTTTTTAAATTTTGCATATCTCCACGAATCTGCACCGTGTAGCGAGGTAGACAGCGACAGAATATAATTTTACTAGACAAGTGAAACAATAACATTATTAACTTTAAATACTCCTGGAGATCTTACTGATAACCATCGTATATACATTCAAACACTGTATATCTGCGCTTTCTGATAACGAGTTAAACATTTTTTTTTAATATGGAAAAGCACAAGGCAAATGAGTTTTCGGGTCACCTGATGGTAAGTGACTACCGCCCACGACCCCGTGTAACACCAGAGGAGATACAGGTACGTTGCTGGCCCTTAAGGTGGGTTGGGCGCCTAAGTCCGGCATTACCAAGTCAAGTCTGCCCAAGACATATAAAATCTCAATCTCAATTTTTAAATTTCCGTGAAAATTTCGGGAATTTTCTTTTAGTCAGCTTTCCAAGAGAGTTGTCCAAGATATAGTAAGGTTAAATCTCAAATTTTAGGAGGACGGATTCTTGTGGAAATTTCGGTAAATCTTCTGTTAGTGAGAGAAACTCCAGAAACTATTCCTCTCTGAGGAACATGTTAAATTTTCGCCACCTTTCCTTTGAAATTCATCACTTAGTATTGGAAATTTTGATTTTGATGCAACTGACTCTACTTCATAATAGTAAAAATGTTAACTTTATTTTTAGGGTATCCAAACAGATTTAGCCGATTGCAATGGCACGGTAGATCCTCGCTCCGTAAACCACTCACAGTTGCACCAATCTCGCTTGGGCCTCGTTAGCCAGGCGTTGATGCTGATACTGATCGCTGGGTTCTTGGCTTCTGAGACGTTAAGTGAATTTTGGAAGACAAAGTAAGTGACATTTTGTAATGGATTCCTTATCTATTGGATATTGCTATAAAGTATTTGTTGTATTATAAAAAATAGTACATATTTTTTTTTAAATATAATTGTTTAGCCCCAATACTATTTTTTTTAGTATATATACTACATATTATATATATATATATATATATACAGTACTGGTCAAAAAAAAGTACGCACTGTTTGAAATTTGATATTATTACCAGTTTATTTTCGAAAACAATTAATGAGCTACTTCCACTGCCGTTTCATCGATAGTTTGTCAATTCAGCGGCACATCCTCACAAAATCACTATAAAAACACTATCAATACGGCACAAAAAAAATATCACGGGCAGGAAACCACTTTTGGACCGGACAAAAAAAAGTCGCACCGATCAATGTCCACTTATAAGCCATGTATTTTTTCCAATATATCTAAATGACTGAAACCTTAAATGGTAGTGACGAAAGATCTTAATTTTGCCTTTACGCTGCCGCTGTTATAGTGTTGCAAATACAGGAAACCAGAAAGAAAACGATTTTAGCGTTAAAAGTATATCTAATGTGGTGGACAAAAAAAGTACGCACCCAAGGTTATCATATTGTCAATAGTGACAGCAAAGTGATTTTCTCATAACGAAGTTGGCAAAGTGAATGTTAACATCAGAGTTTCTCCATATCAGTTATATATATATATATATATATATATATATATATATATATATATATATATACAATTTTATTATTAAATGAGAAAAACACACAAAGTTTTATAGTAAAGTCAATGTGGTTATCTATTGATAAATTATCTCTTGACCATGTTAAATAAAAAAATCAGCTTCACGCTGTATCCCGCACACAGCAGGTTAGGCAGAGGGAACCTAGTGTAAGACACTCCGTTCCCCATTTTCTGCCGAATTCTGGAGGCATTGCGTGTTAAGTGGCAGAACTCAACGCCGCGCTTGAGTTCGACACCAGAGCGAAGAAATGAAAATTCATCTCCTCGAGTGGGGATCGAACCCAAAACCAGTCGATTTTACAGTCACATTCTGTGCCGCTGCGCCACGACTAGCCTCACTGACCATGTTAATATTTAAAAAAAGAGAACATTGAAACAAAATTCAAAAACTCACACCAAACTCAAAGCTTAACACTCACACAGAGTGCCAGTAGTATCCCGCAATTGGCACGACCTGCTGTTCCGGCTGGCGGAGATCGGCGTCGCGCTATGGTTCCCCTGCGTGCTGTGGAACTGCATGGCGCCGGAGCGGCTGTGGCTGCTCAACCCGCGGCGGCTGCTCGCGCGGCAGCTGGACGACGCGCGGCTAGCTGATCTGTTGGCGAGGCCTGCTGACTATAAGGTATGTGGAATAAATACTGGCTCACAGCACGACTTGGACATATTTCAATTGCAATTAACAATTACATATTTACAATTCATTTTTTTTGTGCGGAAATAGCAATTAACAAAAAAAACATAATAAATAGACAATTAAAATGCCCAACTGTGGTTCAGCTAAACAATAGTGTCGCGACTAGCACGATTTTCTCGTAAGTCCAAACTGGTTTATTTATATTTGGTAATAACGTATAGTACGGTCGACAAGTCTTGGATGCAATGAAGTAAAATAAAGTTTTAAACATTGTTTACTCGGGAAGAGAATAATGAAAAGTAAGAAAAAATCGATCCACATTCTACAGCTAACTTATAGAGTCCAGTTCAGTACATTCAACCAATATGAATACATACTAATCTGGATATTATAATTGGTAGTTCTTGTTAGACATATATAAATGCATGTATTGTTAAACTCTCTTGTGGATTGTATTGTTTAACGACTACATTATTCACTGCGTTCCATCTCATAATTTCGAGGAAACAAAAATAAAATGCGGTGCATTTCAATACTCAACGTGAATTGTTCGTAAATTGAACGAAATTGTAGAACGGATTCTGTCTAATCTATAGCAGACTAAATAGACTCTATACGAAAAAATAATTCTATACGAATTATCTTTGCGCTTCTACGATACCCGGAACTAACACGACTTCACTACGATGGATATCAATATTAATTTAAAAAAAATAAGTCCCGCTGAGTTTCTTGCGCCGGTTCTTCTTAGGGCTGAGGCACTAATTTTAGTGAACTGGTGGTAAATTATTTGACGTTCAAAAAGTGAAGCATGTAACTTCTTATTTTGAATAAAATTATTTGACTTTGACTTTGACTTTAAGAAAAAAAATAAGGAATTAATAAATTAGTTAATTAATGTGAATAATCATATAAATAATTTTTAATCACCGTAATTATAAAGGTTAGCCACTCTCACCTTAGCTTGTACCAAGCATTACCAATAGTTTTATTGTATCGTTAACTAACACTTTACTAACAAGCTAATATTCTTATCGTGTGTTTACAAATCTACTAGCGACATTACACTCGATATTTGGTGTGTAAGCGTGAAAGTGCTCATGGGAATTGTATTTTATTTTATTTCTTTAATTCGGTTTGTTCGGTTTGAATTTTTTTGCAGTTTTTTACCTAAACAACCTATTTATTAAAAACAGTTTTTCATGGTTTACGTTGGTGTCAGTTGATTTGGTATTTGAGTCAGGTACAGGCGACATTTATTTATATTCACTAAAACAGTGTATGACTACTGTTTATTTTTTTTATATATTATTATGTTATATGTTTCATCCCAAAACGTTATGAAAAACGTGCTATTTATACAATGTGCCGTAATGTATCATTATGAGGATCGCTTGTCTTCAGCTTTCGTGCTTCCAATCCTGAAAACTTATGCTTACTAGTTTTGTCCTCATCTTGCCAAGGCTTGGCCGTGTAAAATACATTGATACGTCTTGGTCCATTGGCTAAGTTTAGCTAATCTTGGCCCATCAGCCAAGTAAGCTAATATGTCTTCTCAGATCATGGAGGTTTTGGTCCATCTATCTTGGCCAAGAAAAGCGCGGTTTTTCCTGGAGCTATACAAGGAACTTCAGTGGTCCCTATGGAAAATATTTTTCGCGAAGTTTCTTTATTCAAAACCTTTAAAAGCTATTGAGGATTCCGATGTGAGGGTGGTAAGTGTCTAAAAATTTTAGATTAGTATTTTAAATAATCTTCATGAAGGTTTCTTCTTCATACATTTTTATGTGTTCTATGGTATATGTTTCGAAATATTCATTGTACTAACAAAATTAACCTAGTTTTTATTAGCAAGTAATAAAACTATGGCAGTTCTCATAGTGTTATGACTTATAGTGACTACATTTTTGTATTATAACTAGCAACGGTTAAGGAACTATTTTTATTGATGAACAACTCTACTTTGAACGAAAACATTTCTTAGACCAGCCTCTTTAGTAAATACATAATTTTTCAGAATGTGGAAACAGACTCCCTCGTGGGGAGCGTGGGTTCGAACCGCGATTGCTGGATATGCTACGACAACACGCGGCCTGAGCCTCTTATCAAACCATGCAGGTGTACTGGTGACGTCGCCGCCGTACATCATGATTGTTTGAGGAGGTGGCTCATTGAGGTATGTAGACAAAACTGAATTCACTAAACGTATATTTATTAAATAGCTTTACTAATAATAATAATAATAGGGGTCAATCGTGGCGCAGGGGCACACGCATGTGACAGGGCGGGTTCGATTCCTACTCGGGAAAATGAAATGTTTATTTTTTTTGTTCGTGTGTCGAGCCAAAGCGCCACGTTGAGTTCCGCCAATCTATACGCGATGCCTTAAGGACTCGGCTTAAAATGTAAAACGGAGTATGTTAACACTACGCTCCTTCTGCTGTGTGTGTGTGGATACAACGTGAAGCTAAAAAAAAGCTTTACTAATCTTGTTTTTTTATTGGGGTTGGCAAAAAGAACTTAGTATTAAAACATTGCGTTTTTAATTTGTCGCCTTTCTTTATACTGCTTGCAGCATGTCTTGCTTAGTCAGTCACAAGATGGAGAATATTTATTAAGAAAATCTGAACGAAGTATAGATAAAATTTATTTTATTAAATATTATTTATTTTGATATTAATATTTCCTTATATAACGATATTTTATTAAAAACTTTTTACAAATGGGCATCACATTTCTGTTGTATTTTCATTATTGAGCGTGGAATCGGGTTCTTTTCGATTCGACAATTATTAACAACTATTAAATTTGTTTTCTTAAATTTTTCAGAGCGCTTCTACTCCTGACGGCTTAAAATGCAAAGTGTGCAATACTCCATACATCGTTCAAGAGACTAATAGGTAAATGGTTTTCTTTTGTTATATGCAGTAAATTACATTATATAGTACTTATTTAGAAAACGTATAAAAATTTGAACGTAGCGGAAATCGAATCCGCGCCTTCTGGAAACCGACCAGACGTTCTGACCACTAAGCCATACGTTCTCATCAAGCGACTATTGATTTATGTTGTTAGCATCTCTGTAGGGAAATTTTTACAAATTTCCGCTACCTATTAAATATTTTTAACATTTTTAAAATGTTTCCAAGATTCGCAGGTTTGAGTCCCGCTACGTTTAAATTTTTATTCGTTTTCTAAATGAGTATTTTTCTTTCCTAAGTGTGGAATAACACTTTAAAAATGTTAAAATTATATTATATAGCTCTCTGTAGGATTAAAAGTAACGTTTGAATGTAATGGGGTGCAGGGTGGAGTGGCAGCGCGGGTTCACGCGCGCGCACTGGGCGCGCACGGCGCTGGGCGTGGCGTGCGCGGGCGCGGCGGCGGGCGCGGCGTGGGCGCTGGCGCAGCTGTTCCCGTCGCCCGTGCCGCGCGTGCTGGCCGCCGGCGCCGCGCTGCTCGTCTGCTACGTCGTCATACGGTACTGATGACAGCTTAAGTTCTGGTCTAACGTTGCTTTGCAATTTTGTCAAATTACTTAATAAATTATAATTATCCTAGTGTAAGGCACATTATTTACACACCAATCGACATTCAATCTTTGTGCACACTAATTATTATAATAATTTTATATATTCATCTTCAATCTTGAAAACACGCTGCTATTATACAAATCCGTACTATTTTTCTAATATTCTATATTTATTCACATGCAGGTTCCTCGGAATGCACACAGTGACTGCATATCAACGTGCCAAAGTATCCTCTCTCAAAATCCTCACAGAGCCTTTGGAGCTTAACGCCGATCAAAGTCAACTATCGACCATTAGTAAAACTGTCACCGTTGAAATAGCATCCAAAGCTATACTAGACCAAGCTCTAAAAGGAGAGAAATAGAAAAAGAAAAGAAAAGTAATGTGTCAGTGCTATGCAAAAGCTTATATTCATACAGCCAGACTATATTAAAAAAGTAACTGTCAAAGTGACAAGTGGCATTACATTTTATCTGTGGTCTGTGGCTTAAGTGTTAATAAATAATCACCATATCAAACGATATATTTGTTTTTCGTTCCGAAATTACGAGTCGATCCTCAGTGAGTTTATTACCTAAGTGATGATGAAATTTTAATAGAATAATAAAAAAAATAACAAATTTATCAAGATTTTAAGTGTTGTGATGTGTTAGTACAAATACTCTAATGTGAATTGAAAACTGGCCGATAATTGTCAAAAAAATCTGTTTAAACTAAAGGACTGTATTTTTTAGATATAAGGGTCTTAAATAAGAATAAAATTGTTGCCAAATTAAAAATTTTACACGTAAATACGTATCCATTGCTCTGTCTAGTATTGCTTTTTAACCCATATTGTCCAAGTATGATAATCTTTCATATTTGAAAAATGTATATGAATCATATAAAAGTTAATAAAATAATTTCCCCTTAGACTAATATTTGGCAAAATAATTAAAACATGTTTTCAAAATAATTTCTGTAATTTTTGAACAAATATTATAGATATTGACTATAAACGAGAGACTATTAGCATATTTATATAGTATTAATTAATAAAAAAAAGGTACAAGAACTACTGAAGTCTCCACAGATTAAACAGAAATAACTATTTAATTATATAAAAAAACACCGAAAGACTTATTAGATATAGCGGTTTACTAGAAAAAAAAATGGGTATTGCTGTATTCGCTTTTATATGATTCATATTAACTCCTACATATCTTTATTATTTATTTTTATGAGTACTGTTACTTTAAAAAGCAAATATTCCCATTGTATATAAATTTATTATCTTTTTCCATCTTTACTACAATAAATAATTACATCTAATTACATACAGTATGTAAGGGTCATAGATAAAAGAGACCTTAATATTTATTTATTTGTGTGTATGAAAATTTGAGAGTTTGAGATTTAGTATTGAATAGCGTATGACTGTAGGTGTTGGTTGTGGGTTCTTTCATGTACACTCAACGAAAATGAATATTTTTACTTCTTCGGTCTCATAAGATATATGAGGCATTGAGCTCCGCCACTCAACACGCAGTATCTTGATTTTTGGCGGTGAAAAAGTGTCTTGACACTAACTTGTCCCTGCTTAAACAGGGTGAAGTAAAAAAGAATATTCTACATAAAACTTAAGCTGTATTTGAAAATTTCAAAATCTTTTATTATCATATATTACGTATTTAAAATAATGTTTAGAAAAGACATTGTGTAATTAATTTATCATTTGTTAGCATATCATAAATTGTTTCAATAAATAAATGTTATAATGTAAGTCAATTTAATAATCTGTGTTCCTTTTAATCAACTCACACTGAAATATTGCAGCATGCATATAATTTAAAATATGTTTTTTATTTACAACTCATCTAAATTCTATATACAGTATAAACTCGATTGTTTAACCCTCAGTTATATATAAATTTATCATATATAAAATCTACGTAAATAAGTAATAAATCAACTGTGACTGTTAACGCATCTGGTTGTGGGCTCGACGAAATATTTATTTAAATTTTTATTTTCATTTCTTCGCTCTCGTGTCGAGGCAAGTAAAACGCAGCGTTGAGTTACGCCACTCAACACGTAACGTCTCCAGAATTCGACGGAAAATAGATAATGAAGTGTCTTAACACTTCTCTCTGCCTATATATTATTATATTCTACAAATCCACTTTTCTGTATTGATACAAAATACGCTCTACTATCCGGGCTTTCGATATTCGAATGGCTACAGACAACAATTAGTCCGGTTACTCGAGTTTCTATTGTATTTAATGTGATATGTACAGTTCTTTTAAATATATTGATAACGAAGAAATTATATTTCAATGTTTTATATTTTCTCTTGTATTAAAAAACATATTGGACAAGTACAGGTAATTAAATGGGCTTCTTATTAATGTAAAAGAAACAAAAGCAATATAGATTAAAAATAAAAATCCTTTATATTACAACAATGACATCTAAATCAATATTTAATTTTATATACTTAAATTTTATCATGGATCTTTTCGGAAGAAAATAGCAAAATTAAAATTTTAAAACATACAATGATTGTGATTTGACACTCGGAGACGTAAATTATATTTAACTGGCGTCAAATTACCTACTTAAATGGGTACTGTTGTTTTATTATTGCAGTTGCAGCCGAAAAACCAGTAAAGTGATGATAATTAATATAATAATAATAATATGATAGTGATGATAATTAATATATTTATATTTTACTAGATATTTTGAAACTCTGGTGAAAAACTTAGATATATATAAAATAATAAAAATTGTTATGTTAGAACCGAATACACAACTGTGGAAAAATGTTAGAATTTACGTCAAGTTTCTCAAGACAGGACCTTGGTATTTTTTTTTAAATTACAAAAAAGAGTCAATTAAATTCTGTTAATTTTGTATCCAATTTTTTTGTTTCTTTTAAATTAATTTCGTTACAAATGCTGTTTTCTTTAATTATTACTGTTTTTTTATTTTCCACTATCGGCATAATGTTATATTTTGGCATCTTTTAGTTGTTTAATTTTTCTTTGAAAGAGGCTTTACATAATGTATTGTAATATTATTTCAAAATTTAATAAACATTATTTTAAACAAATAATATTGTATTTTTATTGGTTTTTTTACGTATGTAGTTGTGCCACAGTATGCCAGTGCCAATTTGCATTTTTAAGTCTAGTAAGAAAAAATAATATTTTTGTAGTTGTATTTAAATGTTAGAATTATATATAATTTGAATTACGTTTAAATATAGATTTATTATTATATTTTACTTAAAACCTATTTATATTTACTGCTTTTACGTATTAAATAATATTATATGCATGTGTCATCAAATATATAAAGTATACCACATTAAACCTATATAGGCATCCAATTCGGATATAAGCTTTAGAAAAACAAGTCTTTTAAATCACTACTGTTACCGGTAATAATCACCAAAGTATAATAGACTACACAAAATAAGCTTCTAATACAACGTGGTCAAAAGATATGATATGATATTTACGTATCGTTTTTGATTCATTTTGTAATCAAAACCTATAGTGTATTTCCCGTATACCTACAGTTATAAAATTGTAGGACGAAGTAAGATCTTACAATAAAAATAAAGAAAAAAATCGAAAAGTAAAAATTTATTAGTATTTCATAGAAAAAAAACATTACAAACTTATATTTATAGTTTCATACTAAATAAGTGTATATGCCCGGAAACTTAATTTTTTTAACATTATTCGCCGCATCATCAAAACCTATAAGATATTTCCCAATCACAGTCCTGAAATTGGTACAGAACCCTCTGTGGACGAGTCCGATTGGCGCTCGGTCGGTTTTTTCTTAAATATACTTAAATAAACATTCGTATATTTCAAGCGGGCGTAGCCGCACGGGGGCCGCTAGTATGTAATATAACATATATTTTTCATATATTCTAATAATATAAGAAAATAGGTTCGAAATATCTATAGAAGAAGCATATTATTTTGGTATATTATAAATTAAGTAAGCCGAATTAAAAGTACCTATGTGTTATATTAATTTGGACGTGAGACAAAATGTAAGCAAAGAAAACAGTTACTCAATTTTATTTTTTTTCGCTTTTTTATTTCTATTTATTTTTGTAGCGAAGGGTTTCCCATGTAATATGCTTTTAGCAGCTATCTATACTGTTCTTATGTTGTCTTTTCTGAAAGCCTCACTCCGTGATAAAGCTGTTAAAAACAAATAGTTATTTTAAAAATATATTAACTCCCTGTCTATCCATGACCACGGACTACTGTAAAGTGTTCGAAACGTCGGGTTTCCATAAATGTAGAATATTAAATATACGCGATTAATCCGATTAAAAAGTTTCATTTAATAATTGTGAAAATCAAAGATCTTATTATATTAACTCCATCAATAGGGACCTATAAAGTAACCTACTGGTTTGTGTACCTTTTGTCTCACGGCTCTCTGAATAGAGTATAGTTCGCTAGCGTGCATTAAAAATATAGTAGGTACAATATTTTTACTTATTCTATCTAAGGATTTTCACCCAGTAAACTATCTTCAGAGGTCATCGGCTCGCAGGGTCACAAATGTGCGATAATAAAGGCGACAGGGTTGTGGGTTCGATGCTAACTACAGAATATGAATAATTTAATATTTTCATTTCCTCGCTCTGGTAACAAAGCAAAGCGCAGCGTTGAGTTGCGCCACTCAACAAGCATTGCATTAAAAATTCGTCGGAAAGTGAGGAACGGAGTGTCTTAACACCATGTTCGCCTACCCTGTTATGTGCGAGATACACCTCAAAGCCAAAAAAAAGGAAAAGCTGTCAATAATTTAGCAGACAAATTCTGTATTTCTTCAAAATAATAAGCTTTCCACTGTAAAATATATTACTTATTTACAGGAGTATTATGTAGAACTATAAATTGTAGATTTGGATTGATAATGTACAAGTTGTTCCAGTATTTTTGTGTAATTGAAGTATTACCATGTTGACAAATAAATTGATGGAAACTCATTTTTATTAGTTTTATTTATTACTAACGGCCGTCCGCGACTATGTTAGCGTGCACTTTATTCCTTGCCATGCTACTTCCATTTACCATCCATTGCTATTTAAACTTGCAACAGGTATAGTATAGTATCCAGACACTCTGTTTCCCACTTTCCACCCAATTTTCAAGTTATTGCATCTAGAGTGGTGATACTCATTGCTGTTATTTGACCACCACAGCAGAGAAATGGGAATCATTTAAATATAATAAATACTCTGAGTGATTGAACCCACTTGTGGCCAAGTGACTATCATTACGTTTACAGTCGCAGTCCCCTTATGTCCAGTTATGAATAGAAAACATATGTAATAAACATTATTATTAGATTTCACATTTTCACGCATATAGCAGGTTAGCCAGAGGGAAGCTAGTGTTAAGACACTCCGTTTCCCTCTTTCTGCTGATTTTTTCAAGGCATTGCGTGTTGAGTGGCGGAATTCAACGCCGCGCTTTTGGCTTAGCCAGTACCAAAGGAAAAAATAAAAATATAAATAATTAATCATTCATTCCCCAAAGTGGAAATTGAGCCTACAACCATCGCGTTACAGTCACACACTTGGACCCCTGCGCCACGACGGCCTCGAATTATTTCTTAATTACAGTATTACGCTATTGACCATGACGCGTCCATTTTAAAATAACAAAAAAGTGATTTTATCTGTAGTAAGACAGTTTTATGGTGTTTCTATGAAATCTCGTATATTTACATTATCGATTTTTTATTCTGGCTTTACGCCAAGGCAAGGCGAAGGTCGCGTAAATTTCGTAGCTTATGGCGAATAACTCAGCGGCGATATAACGAGTATTGTTATGGGACGTTTATTGCCTCACTTCATAAATTTATTTGTAGGTATCATTTGTATTTCAACTACTTTACCTCGCTAACTAGTATCTCCTCAGATATTCCACCATTATTTGTCGACGATTATTTGGCTAAATGTATGCCGCACTTCTGTTTAATTAGTGAGTATCATCTCAACTTTTTTACGCCCACTGCTGGATCTCCAGCAGTATTTGGTTACTTGGAATTTATATCGGCATGTTGAATTACGAAACATAGTGTTACAATTCATTTCAGTCTATAGAAGCACATAAGTGTTGTCGAGGACATTAAGGTTTTAAGGAACACAAAGTATTAACAATTTCGTTTCCGTTTCTGATGGCGACTACAACTACTGAGGCAGCCGAGGGCATCCTCAGGAAAGGATACTTTTAGTTGCACAAGAGACGCAAAGATAAAATTTCGCTCGATCGTCTCTATTCTGATAAACAGCGTCGCAGAAGGCCCGCAAGACTAATCGTGGACGAGGCCTCGATGAATCATTTTGCGGTAATCGTAATGGCGGCCATATTGTCAAAGGCCAAGACACTTACACTCATCAGAGAGATAAACCAAATACCCTTCATCGATAAGTTAAGCCTCTTCCAAATGCACTATATACTAATTTTTAACATTTTTCAAGCGTTATTCCACACTTAGGAAAGAAAAATGCTTATTAAGAAAACATATAAAAATTTGAACGTAGCGGGATTTGAACCCGCGCGTCTTTTTAAACCGTCCAAGCGCTCTGACCAATTAAGCTATACGTTCCCATCGAGCTACGTCGAAATTATTATACGCTTATTACAACTTATTTATATTGTTAGCATCTCTATGGGGAGATTTTTACAAATTTTCGCTACCCAAAGATAATTACTTAGAATTATCGTTTGGCAAGAGAGAGTATATGTAATAATATATATTTTTTATTTTTTGTTGTAGTGTTATTCCACTAAAAACGTATACAGTGGAATAACACTATAAAAAAAATAAAAATATTTTTATTTCCTAAAAACACACAAACAGACACATAAACCGTACCAGAACAATGACGAAAATCTGACATAATCTTCCTGTTTAAAAAAGGGAATCCCGTAGATGTAGGAAATTATACACCCATTAGCTTATTATAAAGTATATATAAAATATTTTCATCCATCCTCCTACAGAAAATAACACAGAATACAAAACGCAGCCAAGAGAACAAGCAGGGTTCAGATCGAGATTCAGCACAATGGAGCACATTCAAACGGTAGAACAAATTATAAGAAAAATACCGAGAATTTAACCGCCCCTTATACGTAGCCTTTATTGACTACAGCCTTCAATCCTTTGACAGCGTCAACCATTGTTCAATTTGAAATGCACTGCAATACTCAGGTGTCAATCAAAAATATATTAATGTCCTAAAATGTATTTACTTAAACAGCACAAGCAGAATAAAATTAGAAATCAGAGGATGCAAAATAATAATAGAACGTGGTGTCAGGCAGGGCGACCCATTGGCGCCGAAACTCTTCAGCGCAGTTCTGGAAAGCATATTTTGGAAATTTGACTTGTAAAACGGGAAGACTTAAACCATCTGGGATTTGCGGATGACATAGCTGTAATTGCTAAAATGCCAGGAAACATGGAAAAAATGATGAAACAACTTGATCACTACAGCTCCAAAATTATCTTATATATGAATCAACATAAAACCAAGATATAAACCAACAGCTACAAACATCCCATCATAATTAAAGGTAATAACATAGAAGACTGGAGGAGGCCTTTATCCAGAATATGGCCCATATTTTAAAAATGTATTAACCAATACTAACTTTACTACAGAAAAAGAAAACTACTAACAATAATATAAGTAATCTTTTTTAATCTAATTCACTAACGACATTTGAATTGTAACTTAAAATATGGAAATAAATAGCTTTATTATTATTAATAATAATTAAAATAAACATATTAAATAAAAAAAGTCGATAGTGTTGTATCATACGGAAAATATATCGAAACTAGTTCCAGGTCCCACTGTCATTGTTCAGACACCCGAAGAATCAAAGTTACCCAGATTGACTGTACCTATTATAATAAAATAGTCAGTCTATTTTGTTCATATTAACATTTTAAATAATTCTGATAAATTTCTTATTAAGGCTTATTTATTAGAGAATTCTGTAGTTTTTATTTCGTCAATAAATTACGTTCCTTAATTAGTTACTAGAAATTCTACTACTTAGGTAAAGGAAGAATTATAAATATATTTTTAGCTGCACCCTCACACAGCAGGGTCGGCAGAGGGGACCTAGTGTTAAGACACTCCGTATTCCCGCTCATTATTTTTTTCAAATTCGGGAATTCAAATTTAGAGAATGTTAATGTATTCAATTTTAGTTTTTATTAATGGTTACTTCTAAGCTGATCGACCAGCACCTTTGTGCTTACAAAAAAATGTATAAATAACTTTCATTCTATTACCGTACTGTTTAAGCCGTGCTACTGGCAAGCCTTGATGTCTGGATATTCTTAGCTTTAATATATATTCCTTTGATATATTTAAATTCATATATTTTATATACAAAGGTATATCTTTCTATTCCTAGTTAAAAAATTAACGTTGCGTTTAACCACCTAAAAAAAAATCTTTGTAAGGCTACCTGACAAATCTATATTACGTACACACAAACCTTTAATACTTTATTTAAACTACATAGAAAAAAAAATATCTAGAAAGTTCACGTTTGAACAATAGTTATTTCTCACCCCTTAACAGATTAAATCGTATACAGAGGGAGTTTTGAAACGGATTCTAAAAATAACAGCGCGCCGCCGGTGAAGGTCAGAATGCATTGAGAAAACCTTTCAATGTAATTTACTTTGTATGAAGCTGACCGCCCACGCCTTTTTATGGAGTAAGCCATTTCTAATTTTAATTTTAATTCACAATTTTAAGTTAATTGAATTTCAATGGTGATGAGTGTCGCTTCAAATTTTAAATATTGTTATACTAGGATTTTCCTGCGACTTCTTCCCTGTCGTTAAACGAAAATATTAAAATATTGTATATGACACATACATGACACGTTTTTAGTTCCCGAGAGTTACTTTTAAAAGATTAACGCTACATAGGATATATATAGCCTTTCTCGACAAATGGACCATCTAACGCAAATAAAAAAATATCAATTCGAATTAGTTTAGTACGTTCAACCAATCCAACTCTCACTTTAAAATAATAAGTGTAAAAATACAGATATAACGTATTTATGTGTTTTTGGTCTATACAGACAAAGTTAAATGCCCTTAGATACCTATATGATATGATTTTTGATGACCTTTAATTCGACATGTTTTTTTTTAAATGAGTGATACCCTTTTTAGAATCCTGAAGTAGGAAAAGGAAGAAAGTAACTTATATATATTTGATTGATACTGTATTTTTTTTTCTTTTTACATTTTTAAAAGGGCCGTTTATTACACATTAAGGAAAAAAATATGGAATGAAAAAACTAAGCAAAAAACTTTTTGGAAAACGTATAAAAATTTGAACGTAGCGGTCAGTGGCAAATCCCGCTACGTAATTATTTTATATGTTTTAAAATATATAAAATACAGTACTTTCTAGAAAACATAAAACCTTTTGAAAACCGTCCGTCCCGTTGTATTGGACGGCTAAAAGTACTGTTTTTTATATTTTTTCATATTTAAATTTAAATTTCATTTAATAAACATTTAAGCCAAACAAACGTTTACCTTTATCATTTAACTAGCTTTTTCTTACGGCTTCGTCCGCTTGATCAAATGGAAAAATATAAGTTGTGTATGACACATTTGTGAAAGCGTCCGAGATAACTCTGCCACGTAAGCTGGCAAGCTGTCAATAGGTTACAGCGAAGTACTTCAAACAATATTATATAAGTATAGCCTCCCTCGATAGATGGACTGTTCAATATAAAAATATTTTTTGAATCCGAACCAGTAGTTCCTGAAATTAGCGAGAACAACCATACAAACTCTACAGCTTTTTAATATTAGCATAGCAGTATAAACATAGGTAATTTTAGATTCTTCACACACATCAAAGGAGATAGAAAGAATCTAATGTCAAGACACTCTCTATTGAGCACTTTCCATTCAATTTTCGTAATATTGCGTATTTAAAGGTGGCATTCAACGCCACGCTCTGTTTTTTTACCAAAAAGAAAATGACAATAATCTATCCGAAGCCACTATTGTCGCGTTTACAAAAGACTTTGTGCCGCTACGAAGACATCAATATCTAATTCGAATCTTTTTAATTGATACATTGTTGATGAAGTTTTTATCTTAATCCATAATAATATTATTATTGAAACTATTACTCATACTTATAATGAACACCGCCAATTGTACGTTTAACTGTTTGAACTTTGTGATACTGTCGGTTAGTTGTTTGTTATATTAAATTAATTGATTAATCGTTATCCAATGTCACTAATTACGTACTTTTGTGTTAGCGTGGGTCGCGTGGATCATATGATTGTGTAGACATCTATGTATACATATACTGCATATATACTTTCTTTATTTTTAGCGTCACGCTGTATCCCGAACACAGCAGGGTAGGCAAAAGGAATCTAGTGTTTAACACAGCAGAAAAAGCAAAAGGAATCTAGTGTTTAAACTGTTGTTAAGACACTCCGCTTTCCATTTTCCGCCGAATTCTGAACGCATTGCGTGTTGAGTGACGGAACTCAACACAGCCCTTTGCCTCGACACCAGAGAGCATAAGATGGAAATTTTAAATATTTCATTTCCTCGAGTGGGAATAGAACTTACAACCTGTCGTGTTTACAGTCACACTTTGTGCCTCAGTGCCACGAGAGGCCATTCCTTCTACTATATATTCATATTCATATATATATAGTAAAATATACTGGATTGTAAGTGATGCATAAGTTGTAAGTTCGATTCCACTCAAGGAAATTAAATATTCTATGTTTTCATTTTCTCCTTCTGGTAACGAGGCAAAACGCAGCGTTAAGCTCTGCCACTCAACACGCAACGCTTTCAGAATTAGGCGGAAAATGGGTAATGAAATTGTCTTAATATGAACAGAGTGTTGTACCACTAGGTCCCCAGATTCCCTCTGCCTATCCTACGATGTGCGGGATATAGTGTGAATGCAAAAAAAGATATTATGATTCCCATTTTACATGCGTGACGCGACGTTTTGGCTGATTCAATCTATTCTAATCAGAATAAATCATTGACACTGAAATCATTTTTGAATCGTCTTCCTCCAAGTGAAGATCGAACCTGCAAACCCAATTTTTATTCAAAAACTTTTACATTGCGGCTCTATAACCTTAAAATAAAAATAAATAAACTAGCTTCACGCTGTATCCCGCACACAGCAGGGTAGGCAGAGGGAACCTAGTGTTAAGACACTCCTATAACCTTACTAGTTTGAATTTCAAACCGTTAGTAAAATGTCCGGCATGTGTCTGTTTCGGCTGTGTGAAATTAATATTTCCATGTTGTGTGATTTATGGTTTTACCCTTTTTTATATTAATTTTGATCTATAAAATATTTTACATTGTTTCATATCATCTTTACTGCGTTCAAAATTTTAAACCCTGCGTTCAAAATTTTGAACCTAGTGTTAAGACACTCCATTCACCACTTTCTGCCGGATTCTGGAGGCATTGCGTGTTGAGTGGCAGAACTCAACGCCACGCTTAACCTTGACACCAGAGCGAAGAAATGGAAATATAAATTTAAGTAAATATTTCATCTCCTCGAGTGGGGATCGAACCCACAACCAGTCGGTTTTGCAGTCACACCTCGTGCCGCTGCGCTACGACCGGCCTCATATATAATATATACTACATAGTATATAAATATGGATATGTACGTGTCAAAGGCAAAGAAAAAAAATCATCTCGTTTACCGGACACAAAGACAATCTAGTTACCTAACCACCATTATTGATTTTTCGATGCATCCCTCCAATTTGATAATACGAACTTCTATAGCTTTTTCTGACAATATTTTTTTACAAATGGATTTAAAACTAAATTACTTATAATTAAATGTTTCATAATTTACTAAATTTATGTTTTTTTAGTCAGATTTTTAGAGCAAAATCTACGACTGTTCTGCACGAAATTGGTCGATGACACACGAACATGACCGAAGGGGAAGAACTAGTAAAGGGTTTTCTGCGCATGCCCCGTCCCGGCTGAATTAAATCTGACGTCACCACTAGTGATGGAATATATTTTCAACCCTCCGATAATTATATTATATAATTATTACGAATATATTTTTTATGACAGTCACTGAAAATTTGTTCAACTAATTTCTATGTTCAACTTGTCTATATATAGAGTACATTTCTCAGCAAGTGGAAATAAAACTTCATTACTAAGGAAATAGAACTACACTACTAAGCAAGTCAAGATACCAATTATAACTTTACGTAGTATACCATTCATTTTAAGTACCAGTACAAATATTTATTTTTTGTATGTGAGTTTGCAATGTTGCTTGTTTGGGCATCCTTTCATTTCATCATCTTTTTGATAAACCTAAATCCATTTTTTATATAAATATTTGCAATCATTAACAATACACGCTAAAATTAATATAGTAATTAAAAAGTACTGTATGTATTAAGAAAGATATCACATGACCTACACATATACCGCAGTCTTATCTTAAATTTAAACAGGTAACCTAAACGACCATGACTGATTATTTTAAAACTGTCAGTTAAATTAATATTGATCTTAATGGGGTACACACTTAAAAAAATAATACTACATTATTATATATTGAACTTAGTAAAATTCAAGCATAAATGATGTGTTTACATATTAAAAAAAAAACGAAGTCGAAGTAGTTTTTTTCGCTTTCGTTAAATATTTTCATATTAAGTGCTAATATCATTTTAACATATTTTAAACAATACATAATACGTCTTGAAAACTATCGTGTCAGATAATATAATGAGTAAATTACTACTATGCTAATATTCATTAAAAATATATACAGTGATAAATGTCATACTTGAATATCGGTGCTGGATCACAAGAATTGTAAGATACTATTGTAATATAATAAAAATATCATATCATAATATGTATAAAATTAAAATAAATAATATATATATTTTATACAGTTTTTGGATATTATTTAGATTGATTATAAAGTGTCACAATTTGAGATCACATATTTGTAGGGTACGTTAATATTTGAAATATTTTGATATCTCTGGGCTCATAAGACAAACAGTGGCATTGGCTTAAAATAGCTAAAATATAACTATAAACAAGTAGTAAGTCATTAATTACTATGAAATATCTTTCTCTATAGTTCTCCTAAATATATGAGGCTAACAAAGTAAATAAAAAAATAATTCACCTATATGACTATCGATGTAATATTAATAAATGTGTAACATCTCTACGCCGCACGGTAGAGCAGTTCAGTGTAGCGCCCGACGCGAACGATTGCGTTACATTTTCGAATTTTGAATGAAAAATCGAGTAAAAAAAATTATTGTGAATGGCCAGTGCTTAAAACGTGATTTAAAAGTAGGTTTTATATCATCTTTATTTATTACTGTAATTTTTGTTATATATTTTTTAATTATACTCAATATTTATCGCATTATATATACATATTGTCGTCTTTATCACATTATTTAATATTTTTTTTCATTAGTATGTAGCAAGAAAGAAATAATAATTTCATGCAGTAACAAATATACAATTGAATACAGTATGAAGTTTTTATACATTATCAATTATACTTTAATAGTATTAAAATCCATTTTAAACTCTAACATTCCAAAAAAATATAAGAAAATTCATTTATTAATAAACATCTATCATAAAAAAGAAATTTTGGTGCATTGGAAGTTCGATTCTGAAGGTATATTATTGATTGTGCGCGGCGAAGGGGGGTGAGAGGGGTGACAGGGGGATGAGGAAGGTCGGGAGTTCTTTCATCTAGTGCTCATCACATGGAGAATAGTGCACGTGCTAAAATGTTTATTATTTTGTTATGTTGTTAAAAAAACGTACGTTTTTTGTTTGATGTAATTTTTGTGCCAACTTTAAAGTAAGTCATTTTTCAAATTTTTTGATACGTGACCAGATTTAGTAGCAGATAATTATGGTGTATCGGTCGAACAAATGCGCGTGATACCGAAATGACGCAAGTTCATTTTTGAAAATTTATACAGTAGTTTCGTAAAATAAAAAAAAAATATGTAAAAATACTTATTATGTAAAAGTTTTTCTTTCAAATTATAATATTAACATTGGCCCAGGGCCCAGGCACTTCACTGAACTCAACTTTAGCAGATATATTTTATATTTTGAATTTCCAATAATTATTTTAACTACAACAACAGTGGTTTTCGTCACATAATTTAAATAGAGAAGATAAAAATTGAATGTCGAAAACGTATATATCTGTTTTTTTTTATTTTATCGAAGTAATTGTTTTAGAATAGTCTAGAACATTGACTTAATAGATATAAAGACGACATATGATTATTCAATCTAGAGAAACATTCGCGTACAACAGCCATAGGTCTAGTGTATTGTCTGACGTAACATTTTTAATAAAACCGATAAGTATTTAGAGTTTAAACTGTTCATTGATACAAAATAATATCCAACATACTCGTATAACATTAGTTAAACAAAACTATATCAATATAAATTAATTTAAATTAGTTATATATTATTAAAATAAAAATCTTAAATTATGTTATATATTGTGATTATGATAAAAAGTTATTTTATGATTCATGAAAGTTTTTACTGAAAACCTAACCTGTGGATCCACTGGTCTGGGCCACTAACAGGGGCGTGCTGCCTTGAGCTCACAGTATCTCCCAATTGTAAATTAATTTTTTTTATGAGGTCGGTTGTTGTACAGGGACACAAACGTGTGACTGTAAACGTTACAGGTTAAAGGTTCGAGTCCCACTCGAGGAAATGAAATATTTAATATTTTAAATTCCTGCTCTCTGGTGTCGGTGCAAACTGTGAGTTTCGCTACTCAACGCCACTCGAAATTCGGCAGAAAGTAGGCAGCGGAGTGTCTTAACACTCACTCCCTCTAACTACCTTCCTACATGCGAGATATAGTCAGAGGCCGAAAAAAAAATTATAATAATGTTTTAGTTTTATTTGAGTTATCTAATTAAATTATATGACCTATATTACATAATAAACGTATAAAAATTGGAATGTAGCGGGACTCGAACCCGCACCTCCTGGAAACCGACCAGGCGCTCTAACCACTAAGCTATACGTTCTCATCAAGCTACGTCGAAATTTTTATACGCTTGTTACAACTTATTTATGTTGTTAGCATCTCTGTAAGGAGATTAAATTAAAGTAATTATCTTTGGGAAGCGGAAATTTGTAAAACTCTCCCTACAGAGATGCTATGTTTTCTAAATAAGTATTTTTCTTAAGTGGCTTTTCATAATACTTAAAAAAAATTAAAAAAACACTTGAAATTATTACTATAAAAATTTTTTTTTTCATCACTTAATTTTTTAATCACCCAACGTGATTTTTTATATAAAATAATATTTCATGTACAGACACAGTTTTTAATAATTCACTAAAACAATTTTTCATTAAAATTTTTCCGTATAATAATAAAATGTCAATATTTAAGTATAATATTTTCAAATAAAATACATATATTCTAAAACGAATTGCTTTATTCAATTTTGTCGTTTACAATAACATAATACATATATATTTATTGCATACGTTTTAAATCATAGAAAATATTTATTTTATAAGAGGTAAAATCCCTATTGTTACTTTTTACATAGATATTCACGACATCTGACACAACGGCAAATCGTGGAATGTAAACGCGACGGTTGTGGGTACGATTCTCACTCGAAAGGATAAATTATTTTCGTCTATACTTTTTCTTTGATAACATGTTTTGTTATCAAACAAGTACAGCGTTGAGATCCGCCACTCAACACACAATGTCACAAATACTGGGTCAAAAAAAAGAGTAGAACGGAGTTTCTTAACGTAAAGTATTAATATTATATTGGCCGTAAATTCAGGCCGTCGCGTCGTCGCGCAAGGGCACAGCGTGTGCGGTAAGCGCGAGCTTGCGGCGGTACACGCGACGGTTGTGGGTTCGATTCCCACTCGGAGGAATGAAACATTTTATATTTTCATTACCTCGTTCTCATAATTTGTGCCGTATGATCTCGGCGTAGAATAAGATCATCCTGTGCGGTAGAGTCACTTCGCCAGCAATGGCAACACTCATGGGCAGACTCGACCGGAACATTACCACTCCCGGCATTTAAAACCGGCGTTAACTAGTGGCTTTATGCCACTGCGTTTCGCATTAGGTAATGCCGGGCTCCGGTGCTTGACCCACCGTGTCGGCCGGCAACGCGCCTGTAGCTCCTCTGGTGTTGCACGGGGTCGTGGGCGGTGGTAGTCACTTACCGTTAGGTGACTCGAACGCTCGTTTGCCTTGTCCTTTTCCATAAAAAAAAATATTGTTTCCGCCACTCAACACGTAATGCCTCAAGAGTGCGGCAAGTGGGGAATGGAAGTGTCTTAACGCTAGGTTCCCAGGTGCCCTCTGCACACCCTGCTATGTGCTTGACACATTAGATAACGTTATCGCGGCGCAATTGAAAAGCAGAAAATTGTGTACGCGTGTGTATGATGGGTCGTGAGCTCGATGCCTGGGGTCTAGAACTAGGATCCCTTTGGCATGTCCTCCAACAACTTTAATGTTCCTTAATTTTTTCACCGAATTGTGACAGAATTCCTATTTTTCATACTTTTTCCCTGCCTCGTGTCAATAAAAGTGTCAAAGATCTGCTTTTGTTTCGTAACAATGTGAATACATCTTTCATACAAGCATATCTAACTTTGCAATTATTCTCAAGGCCAAGTATAATTATCTACGTAATTTTTAATAAAAGACAAAAATTTGCAACACTTTAAACATAATTACTAATACAGTGTAAAATATTACACTACATTATCGGTTTCTAACTTCATTTTAGTTTTTTTTTCTAAATAATAGACTAGAGGAATCAGTAATATTTCTATCCATGTTGTCTTAACGGATCGGGGAAGTACCTAATTCAATTTAAATGTATGTAAATTATTTCCCTCAATGGAGATCAAATTCACAATTACAGCGACTCGCCGCGCTGCGTCACGATGACTTAAATTTTAATAATGATATTTTTTATCGTTAGACCGTTTTTACCGTTTGAAGTACGCAATCCTAAAAACGGAACCCTTATAGGATCACTTCGTTGCTTGTCTGTCGGTCTGTCAAGACCTCGAGATCGCGTAGAGGTATCAAACTGAAATTGATATATCACACGTTCAGGTCTACGGTCTTTCGGAGAACAGCAAAATTAAGCTTCCTAAGTTTACAATTGTAAAAATGCTCGTCACGTTCAACAGCTTTTGTTAAGGCATTTCATCATTTCTTATAGTTTATTTGGACTTCGATCGTGCTATAATAAAGTACGCCAGACCTCAAAATCAATTTTAGCCTAATGATGGAGATACCCATAGCTAAAAGCTACACTGAAAAAAAATTTTTTTTTAGTCATTCAAATCCGTGACTCCAGAATTTTGCGAAAAGTGGAGAGCGGAGTGTCTTAACACTCCCTCTCCCTAACTACCCTTTTACATGTGAGATATAGTCTGAGGCCGAAAAAAAAAAATTATAATAATGTTTTAGTTTTCTTTGAGTTTAACTAATTAAATTGTATGACCTAAGTTACATAATCTGTATAACACACTTGAAATTATTACTTAGATTTTTTTTCCATTACTTAATTTTTTTCTACATGACGTTTTTTTTTATCACCCCACGTGATTTTTTAAATAAAACTAGCGCCCCACTCGCGGCTTCGCCCGCTTAAACTACTGAATTATTTACTTAATATACTGAATTACGTTGCTTAAACAACAAAATACTTAAATTGTAGAGTTATAGCTTCGTTCTTAGGGGTAGGTGGGAACTGAAGAATGGTCGCGGCAGGAACATTGCGGTTCTGAAGGATGTAATAGGCTGTCTCTTGACGACGTTACAGGCAAGCCTCTATTCCATCACCCATTCCGTCATCAGGTCAAGGGCTCGCTAGGGTTTCTTGGTTGTTTTGTAGGGATTTAGAGACTTCGAGAGGGCAATGTCGTCGGCGTAGAGCGCCAATAGGTAGTAGCCGCCAGGTACATTAGCTAACGTTATCGCAGCGCAATTGAAAAGTAGAAAATTGTGTACGCGATGGGTCGTGAGCTCGATGCCTGGGATCTAGAATTGGGATCCCTTTGGCAAGTCCTCCAACAACTGTAATGATCCTTAATTTTTTCATCGAATTGTGACAGAATTCCTATTTTTCATATTTTTTCCTTGCCTCGTGCCAATAGAAGTGTCAAAGATCTGCTTTTGTTTCGTAACAATGTGAATACATCTTTCATACAAGCATATCTAACTTTGCCATTATTCTCAAAGCCAAGTATAATTATCTACGTCATTTTTAATGAAAGACAAAAAATTGCAACACTTTAAACATAATTACTGATACAGCGTAAAATATTATTTTTTTAGTCATCCAAAACCGTGACTCTGCGGAAAGTGGAGAGCGGAGTATCTTAACACTAGGTTTCCTCTCCCTACCTCGCTACATGCAGGATATAACAAAAAATCCGTCCACCAAATATAAGCGTTTACAAAAAAAACAGAAAACAACATTATTAAAATCTACATCTATTACTGAGACTGACGACAAAATGTCGTCATCCTAAATGATTTTTTCATTTTAATATTTAATGTACAAACACATTTTGTTAAAGTATATAAATTATAGATTAACCAATGTGACTAGATTTTTATGCAATTACACCGTTCAGATTACATTTCATCGTGCAAAAATAACAAAATTTTTACACTATACCACGTAGACACGACATAAAATTAACCGGTGATAGATTATTAAACATAGTTTCAGTAGATCATAAATTAAGTATATTAACAATATTTAATTTTAAATAATAACTCTACTATTAGTTACAGTATTTCATTTAGTTTATAATCTCATAACAATATTATATAGCAACTTCCTATAATAACTCAATCACTATTAAAATATTTAATTGAACTCAAGTTACTAATTCATAATAACAATATTAATTAACACATACATATATATTAACAAAAGAATTTATTTTATAATTTTTGTTTTCACTCGTAACAATATCACAACAACTTCTCTTTATTTAAATATACACAATTTTATTTCGTTTCGTTCTGATTAATCATATTAACATCTCTTTTACTATAAACTCATATTTAATACTACCGCTAACATTTGTTAAGTGTCTGTAAACTCGACGGTTGTAAATTTGATTCTTACTCGTGGGAATAAAATGTGCTTATTTACTAGCTTCCGTTAAAAAGACAGACCGGCGTTTAGTACTGCAACTCGGCACAAATACCTCGAAAATTGAACATAAAATGGAACACTAGATGGATGGATTCACTTCCAGAGTGTCTTAAACACTAGATAATTGCCTACTCTGCTATATGCGAGAAGTGAAGCAAAAAAATACTGAAATTTAAAAATCTTACTCTCTACAAAGTGATAGTATGTTTATCAGAGTTTTTTTTATTTTTGTCAAAATGTTGACTGATACTGCGTTCTTAAATACCTACTTTGTAGATTAAAGCTAAAGTGATAATTAGGTACATCACTTTTACATTTAAACACGCGCCTTGCAGCTATTTTATCGATCTGTTAAGATTAGTGTGAAATTTGTAAGGCTTGTCACAGAGCCCTCAAGCCCAGGGGTTCTATTTTGGTAAAATTAGAAATAATTAAGATTTTTGTTAAGGAAATCGTCTTCTCAGAGACCAGAGAAAGCTTTGTTAATGAAACAGCCATCGAGTCCCGTCCCGTAATCTATTTTTCTCTCCGTAATCCCACTTTTCTTATCTGACTTCCACTAATTTAGGCCGCACCCTCGTAAAGTAAAGTATTCATGAAATTTTGCTGGCTATGGCTGTTTGGTGGTGGTACGGGGGCACAAAGGTGGGATTGTAACTCGACAGTTGTCGGTTCGATCCCCACTCGAGTAAATGATTTATTATTTATCAATATTTTAATTCGCTTCGCTCTTTCACTAAGGTAAAGACCGGTGCTAAATTGACCCACCCGACACGCAATACCTCAAAAAATTCGGCTCAAAGTGGGGAACGGAGTGTCTTAACATTAAGTTCCCTCTGCCTACCCTGCTGTGAGCGGGATATAGCGTGATGCTGATTTCATTTGTGTAAATCAGAAGATAAATTCATTTAGGCGGCATAAAGTAAATCTGCGCAATTTCGCTTTATGTTAGATAATATAAATTAAAAGATTTAAAAAAAAAGACAAAATATAATAGCAGGATAGCTTGGTGTTCATTTCAAAATATGACTTGTTGAGTGACGGAACTTTGTTGTTCATGACTGGAGAAATGGAAATAAAAATAAATTAAATATTATTCTTTCAACACAGTAATAATTTCACAAGTATCGCGTGCAGACAGATTTTATTCCACTGAATAAAATATATAAGATGACTGAGCTATTCAGGTATCAACACACGGGCGAAACCGCTGAACTTTAAAATGTGAAATATAAAAACTTTTGAACATAAATACGGGAAAATAAAAAAAACGCAGGCAAAGTTGGTATCAGAAAGCTAGTATAATAAAATCAAAACATTATTATTCAATTCATATTATAAGCTGAGGCCGGTCGTGGCGCAGCGGCACAAGGTGTGACTGTAAAACCGACTGGTTGTGGGTTCGATCCCCACTCGAGGAGATGAAATATTTACTTAAATTTATATTTCCATTTCTTCGCTCTGGTGTCGAGGTTAAGCGCGGCGTTGAGCCCTGCCACTCAACACGCAATGCCTCCAGAATTCGGCAGAAAGTGGGGAACAGGAGTGTTAGCACTGGGTTCCCTCTGCCTACCCTGCTGAGTGCGGGATACAGCGTGAAGCTGATATTATAAGCAACAAAAAAATATTTAAGAGAACAATTTATTTTAATAATTACATTCTTTCAACGTACCACAATCATATTACACTGAAGAGTTCTCTCTCCAACGTTCAGCCATTACGTTCCCCAAAAGAGGGCGTTCGTATCGATCCGTGACCCAGTAACCGTCAAATGTTCAGATTTCCATTAGAGCCATTACTGTTATTGCTTTAGCTTAAATTTTGGTTGAGTGGTGCAGTAGAGAAACTTATGAGTATATATTTTATTTATTTTTTTTTAGTTTCACGCTTTATATACCGCATATAGTATAGGGTAGGGACAGTGTATCGAAAATTTTGTAAAAATTTTGATGGCAAACGGAATATCTTAGGCCTCCTTCGCCTATCCTGCTGTGTTGGAAACGGCATGAAGGTGTTTTGCTTTAGTTCTAATTTACTATTAATGTTTGTAATTATAATACACCTATATCTTTTCCCTTTAATATCTTGTTAGACATTTTGCGGTTCGAATCTTTTATAGAGAATTAAATGACATAAAAATTGTTTTATTAGGTCTTCTTACTGTACATCGTACAAAACATACAGCCCATATACTTGGCAATTGTGCAAGTTAGGCTATATAGGATCACTAAACGAGTATTTTTCGAAATTCGTTCGGAAAGACGCGTTTTTTTTATGTTACGCCTTAAAGCACACACAAATAAAATCGCGTGTGACGACTAGTATGAATACAAAGAAATACAACACTTTATAAAGCTAGAATACTGTCAGAAACCCTCTACAAAGTGTGTAGCGTTTTGACGGACACTTAGAAACAATAGCCTGTCATTTTCCACACAACTCTACATATAAGATTCGATCTGGCACTATAATAATGTTCATGGTTGCTTATTTCCTTCTCAACATTAATTAACAATTTTAGTCGTGGTGGGTTCAATTCTCACTCGAGGAAATTAATTATTTTCCTTTTCTTTCTCTGGTAACACGCGTTGAGTTCCACCACTCGACACGCATGTCCTGGGGAAATTGGACAGGAGGTAGGGAACAAAGTGTCTTAATACTAGGTTGCCTCTGCCTTCTGATGTTGTTAGTTCGATTCCCAATCGAGAAAATGAAATATTTAATATTTTCATTTTCCTCGCTCTGGTAGAGTTCCGCTACTCAACGCGCAATGTCTCAAGAATTCGACGGAAACGGAATGGAAGTATCTTAATGGGAACTGTGTGTCTTAAGTCTAGGTTCCCAGGTTCCCTTTACGAATCCCTTTCTATATGCGGGATACAGCGTGAGGCTAAAAAAAATAATAACAACCATTTATAAGCTTAGACTATAGTGGCACAGTAGGAAGGTGCTCAATCTCAAACTTCAAATTCAAAGTTAAAATCTCTGGCATGAATGGCATTGTACGTATAAAGTAAAAATTATATAATAAAATTCGCGTGGCGCCAGAAGCACTGTATATGCAGACTGCAGACTAGGGCGGAAGGACAGCACTATCGATCTGTGACCTAGAGACTGTGCTCTTAACCGAGATAAGCCCTTAGGCTTTCTTTATCAATTTTTGTATCACTCACTTTTTATTCTGTGGCATTTTCCATCCATATAGAGTTATTAATTTAGTGATCAATTACCATTTTTGCACATTTGCAATCTGTTTTTTTTAATAAAATAATTCAGTTATTTTAATTATAAATATTTAATATCGACGGTTGGTTTGGGTTTGGTTCCCACTCGAGAGAATGAAATATGAGTTAAACTTTTCTATCTATAGAAAGTACCACATTTCATACAAATATTCGAATCCTATCTTACTTACTCTTTGGTGGTCTAAAGGTGATGTTTTTAAATTGTCTTTCTTTTTTCTTACTATATACAAATCTATTTGTAAAATTTTAAGATTTCAATTTCAGTGGATTGGGTTGTGCGATTTACTTTACAGTTTTTTTTATATTTTTTCATATGCGGCATTAAAAAAATATAAAACTGTAGTTTTTTATCTTTATACGGTATAGTTAATATAACGAGAAAAAAGTAAATAATATATTTTCCCAAACAGCAACAGAGCCCTCGACTGTCGCACTTACAGTCAGACTCTGTACCACTGTACTACGACGGCATCACGATTTAATATATTATATAAATATTGTAATTAAAAAAATGACACCTTATTTATTATACTTAGGTCAAACCAAATCTCGTCTTAAAGACATAAAGTAAAGAAGATCACCAATTATTAACTAATTACAGCTATAAATATAAAACATAAACAGATAACCAGAAGTTAATGAGACCCGCGCAAGGACAGCAATCTATAACAACAAACAAGCTTTTATGATTTTAAAATAAAGTTACTGTTGGCACTTCGTATCTTATCTTTAATATGGGCACTTTGCAAACATTCATAGATACATATAAAGATACGCGTATATATGTATCTATATTTATTTATAATTTACAGTCCTATCTTACTTAGGTATACTTTTTTTTATCAACTTCACGCTGTATCCCACACACAATAGGGTAGGCGGAGGGAATCTAGTGTTAAGACACTCCGTTCTCCATTTTCTGTTGAATTTTGGAGGCATTGCTTGTTGGCGTGTTGAATAGCAAAACTCAACGCCGCGCTTTGTCTGGACACCAGAGCGAAGAAATGGAATTATATATTTAAATAAATATTTTATTTAGTCGAGTGTGGATCGAACCCATAACCAGTGGTGCTGTGGTGCTGGTGCCTGCGCCACGACTGTCCTCACTACTTTTTGTTATATATTCTGTTGTTCATTATTTTTTAAATTCTCAAGAAATTTGCAGGCTACGTACTTGTAAAATAAACTTTACTTAAATACAAAAGGCATATTTACGAATATACTATAAGAGTATAGTTTAGGTTAGCTTCAAACTGTATCCCGCATATAGCAAGGCAAGCAGAAGAAACTTAGTGTAAAGACACTCCGTTCCCTACTCTTCTCCCCTTTTGAGACACTGTGTATTGAAAATAATTGAATTCACTTTTAATTTCCGTTTATGGTCATATTATTTTTCTCTCGGAAGTTTCTAGATATTCGGTGTAAGCTTCTTGTAATAAATAATTTGCAAATTTTCTTATATCGTATAACTTTATTCTTCATTGGGTGTTGATACTGGAAAATGACGCCGAACTTCGCTAAACCAGATCAAAGGAACGCCTATTTTAAATATAAAGATTGACATTGTACGCTCTAACATTGAAGATACATTTAACCATAGAGTATACAGCTCACTTAGGTAATACGGTTGGATGTCCAAGGATCTCCTTGGATCGTGGGTTCAATTTTCTTGCTACTTTTAAAATCATTTCTTTTTTGTTATAAAAATAAACTGAAGGCTACCATAACTCTAAAAAAAATCTTCAATACAAATATCTTGTATAAAGCTATTCCTTCTTTATAATTGTTCATATTATAAAATTTATGAGCACTAATACTAACTAGTAATTATAGCCGTGAGTAAATACTGTACATAGAGCAGATATTACAACCAGAATAAAATATTTTTTTGAAAAAATATATTAGCACGTAGCTTTGAATAGATTTTACTACCAAAACTTTTTTTAGATCAAATTCAGATTTTCGTTATATTCCAAAATAAGGCAGACATTAAAAAAAAGTTAATATAATTTAATTTGTTATTTCTAAAATTATTTAGAACATTTTAAATAGATTTAAATAATACTGAATAAATATAGATTTAAATAATACTGAATAAATAGATTTAAATAATAATGTTGTTCAATGGTGTAAAATAAACGGAATGGAGCTTCACTCCAGCAAATGTCATCATATAAAGTTTAGCAGAAAAACTAACGTCGTTGCAACGCAGTACTCCTTACAGGGAGAAAAGCTAAGTTAGGTAAAAATTATCAAAGATTTAGGTGTGATTTTGGACTCTAAGCTTACTTTTCAGAGTCAAATTGATGGAAGGATAGCTAAAGCTACTAAAATGTTAAGCTTTATTTTAAGAAATAGCAATTTATTTAAACATAGCAAAACTAAAATAGTTCTATACAACTCTCTTGTTCGTAGTCAGCTGGAATACTGTAGTGTCGTCTGGCGACCGCATTATGCTACTCATTCCTTAAGGCTTGAGCGTGTGCAGAAAAGGTTTTAATGGTATCTATCACACCAAGCTAATATTAATAAATCTATATTCTCCTACAATGACAGACTAAAATATTTTAATATGATCACCTTAGGGCAAAGAAGAGACTTGTTGGATATTATGTTTCTATATAAACTGTTGCGAAACAAAATAGATTGCCAAAATTTATTAGATAAAATAAATTTTAGGATACCATATCGACACCCTAAAAAGCCTATCTCTCTATTAGTACCACCAATTAAAAAAACAGTTTTTGGAGCTAATACAGTTATTCCCCGTTTATGTAAGTTGTATAATAAAACCTGCGATTCTATAGATATAAATGCAGATACGCTTACTTCGTTTAAGTCCTCAGTAATTAATCATATAATCAATCAGCAATAATTTGTTACTAAGTTTGAAAGTACCATATTGTTAATCTAATCACTAATATTAATCATTATAATGTAAAATGTTTTTGTTCTCCTTTTTCTTTTCTTATTGTAATTGCGTTTATGTTTATTTTGTACCTTTAATGTTCAGTTTTTTTTTTTTTTTAAGTTTATTGTATAAATTGAAATGGTTGTAAAGCCGGACGCAATATACGCATGCAGTGTTTGCTTTCAAACGGCTATACATTATTGATATTATATTGTGCTTGTAAAATTACTCATTTAAAAATGTAATAGCCACTAGCAAACCAAATCAAATAAATAAATAAATAAAATACCACGACATTGAATTTCGCCAGTACTCACAATGTCTCGTAAATTGGACGGAAAATAAGAAACTTTAATGTCTTAACACTAGGGCCCTCTATCTTCCCCGCTATACAAGACTATATATAATTTAAAATATATACATAGCACGAGTAAGAAACCATATTTGTAATACAATAACACTTTAAAATTTGCTACGCCCAACGTTCCTAATAATGTACTAGCATACATCTCTTTAACTCAATTTAAAACGGTTTTCAAAAAATCTCCTTAAGAATTCATTCATTCAAAGAGCCCTATCCGTTAAAAGTTGAAAACATTATTCTCTCACAAAGGCCTAACCCCTTTGTGGCGAACCTTGGAACCAGTTTCTGAGCCAACAATGCTCTGACCCGCCGTCCTTGACACTGATCCTACCCTCCGCTACAGGAGCTCTAAGAAATACCAATGTAGACACGTCTATATTTTATTATAAGTAGTAATAATAATGTAATATAGTGATAACGTTATATAAACACAAATCTATACTAATGTTATAAAGCTGAAGAATTTGTGTGATTGAACGTGATAATCTCAGGAACTACGGGTTTGAATTAAAAAAATATTTCTTATTGGATAGTCTATTTATTGTAGGTTTTTATTGGCTTCACACTGTATTCCACTCATTGCAGGAAGGCAGAGCCAATCTGGAATCCTAGTATTAAGAAACTCCGTTCCCAATAAAATGTTTCCGTTCTCCACTTTCATAACCCACAGTCGTCGCCCTTCGCTGGGGATGTAGCTCAATAATTTTATCAGTTATACAAAATTCTTAAATAATTAAAAATTGTATTTATCTATTTGACAACGAGAGATGCAGGTAAAAGCTACTTTAATATATGTGAATATTATGGTGAAGAATATTTGTTACCTTACCCCGGTTGTAAAAGAAATTGTGAATAATTTTTTGAGGCCATTATGGCAGTGACAATGGCGGTGTGACAGTGATGACGTGATGCTCACAGTTGATTGTTATTATGAGTTCACAATCGTCAGCAGCATCAGAAGCAGCTAGCGGTTGTGGACTCAGTTGCCAGTCGAAAGATGATTATAATTGAATTATTTTTAATTGTCCGCTATATTAAGATTATCATCACAGAATGTTTTAACACTAGGCTTTCGCTGCCAACTCTGTTTTATGACAAAAAGCGTGAACTTCAAATTAAAGAAACATCAAACATTATTATCTCTATATATAATAAGACAGTAAAAATATTTTGTCTGTACATTTAGTAATTTTGACTGAAATGGATAGAGGGACACTTAAAAAGAATAATAGAAAGCAAAAAGATTTTTTTTAAATTTCTTGTTCTGTCTGTCTGTCCGTCTGTCTGTCGACATATTTTTGTCCACATTTTTCTCTAAAAGTACTGAACCGATTTACTTGAAAATTTCACAAATAGCTTTGTTATAACTCAACTTAACTACTAAAGTTTAGTTCATCAAAATCGGTTTTTTAAAAAAAAAGTTATCGTCATTTGAAAGAAGTAACTAATTCAACGCAGAGATAAAGAACGATCTTAAAAAAAATATCAAGTAAATACAAAGATTTTTTGGTTGGTTCGTTCATATAATATATGTAACTAATTTAAAAACTGTACAGGAGTTAATATGCAATTATTACAGTTATTTTACAAAGAATATTATGAATCCTTCAAATCAATAATTTAACATTTAAGGCTGTTTCTGAATGAGTAAATTAAATTATTCACTGACATCACCACATTTAACAGAGTATATTATATAGGTAAAAAGTACAAAAATATATACGTGTAATAAATAATTAGCTCTATGTATATTTTATAAATATCAAATATCAACAATGGTCGTATTTTTTTTATTTAAAAGAATCAAAAATTCTTTGACGATATGTCGTAAAAAAATCATATTAGAAGTCATTATAGTAGTCAATCAATTCTTTAATAATTTTTAATTCTTATTAAATCAATAATCATGTATTTTAAGCGGGCGAAGTCGTGGGCGAGCCGCTAGTTAGTATAATAATATACTAAATATGTTTTTTAGTTTTACCACTCAACACGCAAAATCTCGAAAAATTAAACGGAAAATACGTTATATCTTCACTTTCCTCAAAAAAAAAAAAACAAAATACGCATTAAATTATGCAAAAAGTAGTTTAATTCCAAGATGAATATATCATTCTATATCTTATCATACCTTTATACGTTCACTGGACTACATTTCACCGTGACCGTGATTTGTTTGAACATTTCCATGCAGTTTTAAACCGTAATCGCTGTAGTGCACGCTATGTGGGATATTAGCAGCTACCCCATTTATTTTTCATTGTTGAATCAATAACCTACTAAAAGGTCAAGTGAATAGGTACAATAGTGAAATCAAAGCCCACGATGGTAATGGGTTTAAATTTTACTTGAAAAAATATGTAAGATTTGAATCTGCCGTTAAGTTCTGCCATCCAACACGCAATGTCTCCAATTTTGGCGGAAATCAGAATGTCTTGGAAATCAGAATGTCTATTTTAAAAATTATATATTTCTAATATACTATTGGTTTTCTGACAGCTCAATGTAAAATGTCGGTATTATGTTTTCTTTCGTGAAAAGGAAAGTGATGTGACTATTGATTTTCTCTGACTTATTTAGGTGAAGTGACATGAGTGTAACGATTTAATTTTTCTTTCATCCATCATAATACTGCACTTAAAGTTACATAAATTACCTACCAGTTATTCTGATATTTTTTATATTATACAGTTCTAATACTTTTTCTATGAAAGTACGAAGCCTGATAAATCACTATTATTCCCTTTACTTCCTCAGATTAGTGCGTTCAACCAAATAAACTATTCTTCTTCTAGCCTTATAATATTTGTATAGACCATAATATTAGTATAGAAATCCAAATCTCTTAACAATTATTCATTCACTCATATGGATTTGAAGCTATACCCAATGCTTACTCCCTATACATCCTAGTAACAACTGACATCGCTTATCTCAACAAAGACTAATCCTATACAAACATTCATCTTGGTTTTCATCCTAGTTTTCTAACCTGGGACATTTATAAAACTATTATTCAAATCGCCTATAGTTTTAATTATTTTTTTTCAATTACTCAAGAATGATGGTAAATGTCAATGCACTATAACGAACAGCATATCGCGTCAAGTATGTAGTTAAATTAAGCGGTATGACTGAAATAGCATGTTGAACGCTTAATTTCATAGTTTTTACTGAATATGTTTAAAATAGGCTCGAGTATTTGAACCTATTACCTAAAGTATTACATGTATTTAATACAGAAATAGTAATTTCCTTCAGTGTAAAAAAAGTATGGGTGAAATGAAAAAAAATGTCAATTCTGATATTACTACAAATATATTAGTAAATAACCTAAAATCACTTAATTGTCACTCATACATTAAATTCAACAGTGTAGGCAGTAAGAACCGACTTCAAGACATTTGTATATTGAGTTGCGTAACTCAACGCCATTATTGGTCATGCCAGAGCAGGAAATAATATTTTTTCCAAATGGTTCGAACCCACAACCATTGCATTTTACAGACTAGCGCGGTTAAACTGCGCTACGAAGGTATCATTCCATTCTTTTATATGTTACGTAATAGACTAAATAAGTTAAGCAGAAAGCGACCAAACACTTTACCCCAAAATGAGGGAGTGTCCATAATACTTTATATTGCTAATGAAAGCCTTGAGTTAAACTGCGCCTATTTTTCAAGTTCATTCTGATAGTGACGTTTACCGACTTCCGATATGTTATACATATAATATAATATGATATATCGATATTTCCAAAAAATATGTTTATAAAAGAAACTCTATATACATAATTTACTTATTTAATATTAAAATTATTACTATTTTCATACGTAATTAAATTTTTAAACTTACTTGGTAATTTTTTATTCCAAGAAATATGATACCATCGTGGCGTAGCGGCGAAACATCTGACTTTGATCGTTGGTTTAATTTCCTCTGTGGGGATTCATTGATAACAAGACAAAACGTGCGGCGTAGAGTTCCAGCCCTAGTTATGCAATGCTCGAAAATAGGGCAATACGTGGGGAACAAATTTTATTAAAATCAGGTTCCAGAGAGAACATATAATAGAGTAGTCAGAGGCCTTCCCTGCAATACGTAGGAAACTGCGAGAAGCTCCGCCAGATTTCGAAGAAATAATGTATTGAGTAGCGGAACTCAACCGCAAATGTCTTGAATGAAATGAAAATAATCCATTCCCGCAAGTGGCAATCTATTTTCAGACTTGCGTTGTACCACTTACTTTTTTTTTACATTCAACGATATACAGTTTATATAATTAAGTTCACAATTTACAAGTGAGATTGGAAAACTGCGCTGAGTGTTTGCCTCGGCTGATAGAATTCAGTTAAAGGCTGGCACAGAGCCAGCAATGGCCCCGGATAAGTTGTTAAAAACCTTTTATATGGTTAACCTATTTTTAAGCTGAGTATATAATGTTATATATTATATTATTACGTATGCATATGTATGTATATTAAAGACCAGCTACAAGTGTATTAAGGTTATTTGCTTTACTTTTTTAACCGACTTCAAATAAATGTGTCTCGTGTTTGTCATGTAGTGTGTGTGTGTGTGTGATATTTTTGGAATTGAATAATTGAGTAAAATTATTCGATTTTGGTTCATTTTACGTCACATTGTAGATATTTTCTACTTCCCGTAACAAATTACATTAACTCGTCGCCCAACAGTAAATCAATATATTACGTATTCGTAACGCCTTGTCGGTTGTCTGTAACATGAAGACTGACAATAAGATTACAAAATTACATACAAAAGGAATTGTAGTATTTACAATGATGATAGATTTTATGTAACGCATATTTGGAAATTTTGTCAAGCAGATCAGAAAATATATATAAGGAAATTAATGTTAAGACACTTTCCGATTAATTTTCAAGATTTGATTTTGCGTCTGTGGCTGTGGCTGAATAATCAATCCTATTGGGTACTTTTCGTGGACCCACAATTATGAAGTTGGACACGAAGTGAGAACTTACAATATAAATAAAGTAAATAATGCAAAAAGTAAACATTTATAGTTATAAGATAGAAAAAAATCATAATCATATAGCAAAAGTTAGAACTTGCAATACAAAAAATATCTAAAAATAAACATCCAAAAAAAAGACATTCGAAAAATGACTTTTTTACCATTCATGAATCTCCTTTCAGTGCGTCTAAGGACTAACTATATGTATACATGTTGTTGTTTACGAGCGCTCTTCTATTAAATTCATCTTTCTGGTTTCTCTTTTTTTTTGCATCTTTTTTTCTTTTCACATATCCTCATTCGCTTATGGAACCAGAGTACAAACATCATGTCATTAATCGTCATACGTGTTCCTACTTGTGTACGGCTTGCTGGCTTACTAGTGTTAAGTGTTTAGTAGTTTTAGACAGCTTTGTATGGTTTGTAGAAACGGAAGGTATTGTATTGATACATCAGTACAATACCTTCCGTTTCTACTAAACATATTTTTTTTAGTTTCACTCTGTATCCCGCGCTTACATAAACTCCATTAGCTATTAAAACTCTTGGTCACTACTTTCCGCCGAATTCTGGAGGATGAAGGATAAATATAATAAATACTTCATTCCCTCGAGTAGGAATAGAACTCTCAACTTGCCCCGTTACAGTCACATTTGATTTTCATTTACTTATATATATAGACTATTTTATTTAATTCATTTCATATTTTATTAGGCACCAAGTGCTATTTCAGATTAAGGGAAGAAAAATATTTCGAAAAACATTTAAAAAATTTAAAGTAGCGGGATTGGAACTGGGTTTTTTATATTGTATAAAATGTAAAAATATCCTATACTCAAATTTCAAATTTAAATATATCTTTTGTTCACAGATCTCCAGTTGGATTCGTTTTATCTTATCTTAATTCAAGATGGGCCTAATAGCGAACTACCCACACTAACACCTTGTTCAGTGTGAGCTGGCAAGTCATGTTATTCTAGTTACATATTTAAGTAACAGAAACCAACTCATATGCACAGAGAGGCATCGTACGTGTTTCGGGATTCATTAAAACTAAGACAGAAACTGTTACAAAGGACAACGACATATTTTAAAGTCGTCGAATTCGTAAAGAAAGACGCCATACGGTACTTCACATACGACTACGAGATACATCAAACTTAATATTAAATATTATGAACATATTTATAGGTAACGATTATCATTCGAAGAATCTTGTCAAATTGAAAACAGCTATTTGATTTTTGCACACACTCTAACACAATTTAAATTTTGACAATAACTTTTTTAAGCTTAATTTATAATTAAGTTTAGAAATTTCTTATTCTTACTCGTGAGCGCTTAAGCTTTATTGAGTTGACTGATAGAAAAAAGAAAAAGTGACTGTTGACAAGTAAAATGGCGGCAAAAGCAGAGCCGATTGGTCCACGAAATGGACATGAGTTGGCGCCATTGAATACTCGAGCTGATGGTACTGAAAGACCCCATGGGGTGACAATAGTGCTTCAAGGTTCCAGGAACTCTCTGCAAAGAGACGCGCCTGATGAAGACAGGGCAGCGTGGTCAGGGAAACTCCAATTCTTCCTGTCAATTATTGGTTACTCGGTCGGTCTGGGTAACATTTGGCGGTTTCCATATCTGTGTCAACAAAATGGCGGAGGTGAGTTATTACTGTCACTGCTACTATTATTAAAATAACACAAAAAGTTATCTAGGAAAAGAATCTTTTATAGTAAAACAAAACCTATATAATTAATGAAATGGCAGGCTTATATTTGTATCGAGCCATCGCGCATCATAATAATTATAGTCTTCCCCTTAAAAGATAACATAAGTACAATGTCATTAGATGATTCAATGGACATATCAAGTTATTATTATATTATACGAACTATCATATATTGTATTATATTATATTACTATCCCAAATGATAATACTATGTGTAATAAAATATTTTAGAAAACAAAAAATTAAACGTAATGGGACTAGAATTTCTTGAATCCAACGACATACCACAGGTCGCTCCTGCAAGTCCAGCTCTGTTGTGTTAAATATTCATAAATTTTCTAAAATAAAGAAAGTAAAATCTTTCTTAAGTGTAGAATAATATTTAAAAAAATGTCAAAATTCTATCTTCATATATAGATATATACCCCATATATAGATAAATTTACTTAAAATAAAAGAATACCTCAAATTATACAAAGAAATCTATGAAAATGACAAAAATGTTACTATCACTTTCACGTTACAAAAAAAAATCTAGTCATAAAGGAAGAGCAAGCAGAGTATAAACGTAAATATTTATAAAGCCCTCTACAGCTCTTGTTTACTTACAGCTAGATTAGACTGATATTTTATTTCCACATTACAACCATTATGTATTTATACATATATTAACTAAAACAAAAATGCAACATACGCGAAACTAATTAGTTTAGACTTTAGTACATATGTAATTTTTTTTTTATCTTGACGCTCTATCCTGCACTTAGCAGGGTAGATATAGGGAACCTGAGAACCTAATGTTAAGACGCTCCGTTCTCCATTAAAGCACTTTCGCTTCTCACTTTCCGCCGAATCCTTGAGGCAAAGCGTGTTGAGTGGCGGAATTTTCGAGACATTAAGTGGATTAAAGCAAAAGCAAAAGTAAAATATTCTCTCGACTGGGAATCGAACTCATAAACGTCGCGCTTACAGTCGTTGCCTGCTAATGTGGAATAAAACGTTTAATAAATTGCAGAATAAAAGAGCTATTCGCTTAAAAAGAGTAACAGCGAAGGTTAAAAAGAAATGTATCTTTTTTTAGATTTTTATTTCTTTTCACTACACGTTACTTTTTTCACCATAAACAATTTAGGATAAACTGTAGTTTTAAAAACATTTGTAGAATTTTTACCATAAAAAGTGTACAAATTTTGAGTATGGTTGCAAATAAAAGCAAGCTCAGCGTTTTCTATGGTCTCATTGTTATTACGTAACAACCTGTTTTAAGTGGCATGTAAACGCGACATGTTGTGGGTTCGATTCCCACTTTAGGAATTTAAATATTTATTTCAATTTATATTTTCATTTCGCACTGTTGTCAAGGCAAAGCGCGACGTTGAATTCCGCCACTCAACACGCAATGCCGATTTCGGCGAAAACTGGGGAACGGAGTGTCTTAACACTAGGATACCTTTGCCTACCTTGGTGTGTGCGGGATACAGCGCCACGAAAAAAAATAGAATGAACAATTGAAAAATTACGTAATAATGCGTCATAGTAACGTCATTCGTGGAGAAAATTTATATATTCATAAAGCATTGATACATATTAAGTTTTGATACCAAAGAAGTCGAAACATAAAAAGTGAATATTTATAAGATTTGTAGATAAAATCTTTCTAAATATAGATAGTACTAGCGCGGAGTGGCGCCGTATTGATTTTGATGCTACGGGTCTACGCCGTAGACGTGCTACGTGGTTTGCTTTTTATCCTATAACAGCAAAGAAATTATTATCTGCAATGTAGAATTGCCTTTTTTTTGTATATATGGTATAATTCTATTATTAATAAAGATTTTGAGACAAGATTTTTTTGTGATTGTGATTCATGTTTTTTTTTCTAGTGGTAAGAAATGCATAACTACTGTGGGATTTGCTTAATTTAACTGTGGGAGTCGACACACAGGTTATAAGTTTTCAGATAATAAACAAACATTTAAACTATTTATTTATATATTATTGTCCTAAAACCAAATAAGTCAAACTTTAGTAGTTTTGTTGAATTTGTTTTTATTTTTTGAAAGTTCATATATTTTTTTCATGTTTAATCATTTTACTTTATCTTAAAACTTCTCTTTGACTCTCATCACCACTAAATGACAATATAATATTTTAAAGTTACACAATTCAAACATCAGACCTATGTAGTATGTCACAATGTAATTTACTTATACAAAGAGAACCTCTTTGGCTGGGTGGTCGGTCTTATATAAATTAAACATCACTTTTAAGACCGTGGCAGGGGTTTAACAGGGGTTTAGGGGGTCTTTTGGAATTCGTGCAAGTCATTTACTTGAAACACAAATAAATAGGTAGTCATGCAAAATACATATTGTCAAATTTCTAACCCAAGAACGAAAATAAAGGGGAGTTATAAATTTGACATGTCATCATAGCTCACAAGCGGATAAACTGATTTTGATCTTGTTGTCTTTTTATAAGGTAACTTTTGCGAGAGTGTTCTTAGCCATGACTTAACAAAAAACGTTTCTTTGTTTACTTTTTAGAGCTTTTAGCGTGGGGATTTTTTTTATTATATAGTGAGAGACAACAACTAACAAATGACATTGCGTGTTCACCACTTTCTATCATTTTTATAAACTTTGTGCATTTGCGCTGCGGATCTAAACACCGCACTTTGTCTACTACAGCTAGAAAATGAAAATAATTTAATGATTTCCAAAAGTGGGGATCGAACCCACCACCGTTTTTAAAATGAATTTACGACGGCGTTTTTAAAATGAATTAAAACAATAATCGTGCTACAATTATGTATAGTTATGTTTCTATATAAATGGTATAAAATATTTTCAGACTGCCATTAGAATTTAGACTCAAATCTTCTTCATCCACAATGGGTCCTGACAGAACTGAATTTTATTTTTCATTTTTTTATATTCTTTAAACTGTCGGGTGTGTTCTCTATTTTCTAAATTATTTGTTGTGTTTATACATAACTAACATTTGTATATACCAAAACAAAACATGTCTTGGATTCAGAAATTCACTCAAAATATGTATATCGAATTATTGCTGAGAATCTAACATCGATGGCATTGCTGACGAAACCTAGTGTTAAGACACTCCGTTCTGAAAATTCTGAATATTTTCGAAACATTGTGTGACATCTTTGAATGGTGGAACTCAACCCATGTTTTATCGTGTAACTGCACAATGCGTTAACTTAAATAGGAATCGAATTCGCAACTGTCGCGTCAGGATGACTTTGTTATCATCTCAGCATATTAATGTAAAAAACTAACATAAAAAATATTTTCCAGGTGCCTTCCTCATCCCGTTTCTCATTATGTTGGTACTAGAAGGCGTGCCTCTCTTCCTCATCGAGATGGCCATCGGTCAGAAGATGAGGCTCGGATCTCTCGGTGTATGGAACACTATACATCCTTGGCTCGGAGGCATTGGGATCGCTAGCTGTGTGGTCACACTGTTCGTGGCTTTATACTACAATGTTATCATAACTTGGGTTTTCTTCTATTTGTTTAATAGTATTAGGGTGAGTATTACTTGTATGGTCATATTTTAGTATGTATAAAGTACGGTCGACGAGTTGTGGCCGCTCTGAAGTTAGCTGCAGATGGGTAATATTTGATTTTAGGATTTGTTCTTATTTTTCATTATTTTTCCCTACTCTTCAATGCGAAAAAGTTCAGAAAATTTAACTTCACTTCATTAATAGACAAAATTTGCGATAACATACATTGGCTTTAGATACAGTATCTAGTTTATGAAAAGTTATATTATTGTTTTTGCTAAATTAATGCAAAAGTCAAATAATTTGTTATAATTTTTAAACTAAGCGAACTAAGCTAAACGAACCTATAAAAGAAATAAAAGTAAAATAAGCTGTTTTTATAGAGATAAAAAACGCAATTCGTTAAAAACTTCATCTTGTGCACACTTCGGACGTGTTTATTGAGACTTGGGTAACCATGACGCCTTAGATAAACATCTTGCTAATCTTGTCACCTGATTAATAAAAAGGTTGAACATACAAACAAACATTATGTGATAATATTACCTTGGTAATTGTTAATGAAAATTATAAAGAAAAAATACTTTAGGTATATTAGTTAGGGCAGAATATAAAAGAGTATATTTAATTTTACTATATACATATATACCTTTTAAATATTATAAAATTTGGTTAAATGCGCTAACCGCTCAGAAACTACTAGTTCGAATTGTATTATTTATGTTTTTTTTATTATTTAAGGGTTCCGTACCTTTTAAGGAAAAAAAGAACCTTTGTCCGTCTGTCTGTCAAGAGCCTTTATCCCAGGAACGCTTGAAGATATCGAGTTGAAATTCAAACCATATACTGAAAACTATGACCCCATGATTTCTTATAAAAAACGTATTTCTACATTTAATTAGAAAAAAGATATGGTCGTTTGTATAACAAAAAACGTGTATTTCGACACTACAAATGGAATCAAAATTAATAGTCTTTCGGTTAACATAGAATTAAAAAATTTGGCAGCTAGCAGCTGCAAGTAGTACTAGTTCCTGAAAAAATCTGAAAACTATACATTTGTGGTTAAATCCTATAAAATAATAGCCTTAAGAGGGGCAAAATTTGGTATTAAACCTGCTAGTTAAAGTGATCAGGGCTCTGCTTGAATTTCAGAAAAAGCTCGAGACCACCAATTTTTGGGAACCCTTGGTGGGAGAGCCCAACTCGCGCTTGTCCGGTTTTTTTATTATATTCATAGTTGTTCGGGGAAGTAAAAAATTGGAGTGTTATATAAAATTACTCAGCTCTAAAAGCACACTTTTATGTGGTTATATTGCATTTTCTATATAATTGGGTACACAGTTACGTAATTGGTCATACTAGACTCCAGGGAACTCTCGAATAAAATGTCGGCTTAAAACGTCATGGCGCACTACACACAACGATGTGGGTTCGATTCCCACTCGGAAGACTGAAATATTTAATATTTTCATTTGTTCGTTTTGGTAACAAGGGAAAGCGTGGCGTATAGTTTGAGCCACTCAGCACACAATGCAAACAAAAAATTATATACATTCAGGTGTTGTTAATGTAAATACATTTTTATTGACGTTAATATTTAATGAAACTTTTACTATTTTCTATTTCTGTAAATTTATATAAAATAAAATGTATTTAGTAACATACAGTCTATTTATGATACTCTTATTTGTAAACCTTTATTAAAAAAATCTGATATTATAACGCTATGTAAGATATATTAGATATATTCTATTTCTTCAGAAATATTAGTGCTGAGTCAGTTTACACCAAAAGAACGATCATTACAATTTATTGGAAACAAAAACGCGCTTTCACTAATTCACTAGCTTCAACCCCGGCTTTGTCTAAGGGAAATGACTAAGAGTAAGCAACATGCAAAGGAACCAGACCAATATAATATCATAAACTCCTTTTATTTCTGTCATCAGCTCAGCGCAGACCAACTCCCCTGGGCCCATTGTCCCAGAGACAACGGCTCAGCCGAAATAGAATGTAACAAGGCCTCAGCGACCGTCTACTACTGGTACAGGGAAGCTCTTGATGCGTCACCAAGTATTGAAGAACCTGGCACTCCTCGGTGGTGGATAGTGTGCTACTTGCTGCTCGCTTGGATTATTGTGTTTTTCATCGTTATGAAGGGTATTCAGAGCAGTGGTAAGGTAAGTCATATTTATAGGAATTGACTGAAAAGTTATATAATTGTATTGTATATTTTATTTTTAAATTTACCGTTTTTGGAGAACGGAGTGTCTTAATGCAGTGGTTCCCTCTGCCTACCGTGTTGTATGTAGTATAATGCAGCTGTTTTTTTTTGTAAATTATAAATTTTTTTTCGATTATAGGAACATATTATTTTTTTCTAAAATTCACAAATCATGTTTTTATGTTAATTATATATTTTGTTAAAGTAGAACTGGTAGTATTCAACTACTAAGGACAAATGATTTAAATAATAAATTTGAAAATAAATAAATAAACAAGATACATCTGTGCTATAATATTGCTTTGGTTTCAGGTGGTATATTTCACATCTCTGTTCCCATATGTGGTGCTTACAATATTTTTCGTCCGGGGCATAACGTTACCTGGTTCTACTGACGGAATTATACACATGTACAAGCCGAAGGTAAATTACCATTGACACTACTATGTAATTTAAAAAACCTTAGAAAATTTAAAACAGATTCACGTATTAATAAGTTCTCTCAAAAGTCCAGCCATAAAGAAAAATATATCTAGAAAAAATACATCTAAATATATATATATCTGTATGTAAATAAAATTTTAAAATTTTAAAGTTTTTATAAATGTAGAGTCATGTCGTCGTGATTGTCATTGACGCAATAATTGTGTGCTCTATCCGCACTCCTGTGAATTACTGCAATTGTTTTCCTTTCCCCGCTCCGGCACGTCGTTTAGTTTTATAACTTTTTCTTTTCAGCTTAACATTGTATCCTGCATTTAGGAGGGTGTAGCGGGAACCTAACCTAGCCTCGTGTTAAGATACTCCTATCTCCATTAAAAGACTCAACGCCTCGCTTTGCCTCGTTACCAGAGCGAGGACATGAAAATATTAAATGTTTCATTCCCCCGAATGAGAATCGAACCCACCGCCCCTGCACTCCAAGTTCTGTAACTTAACGGGCAATACTTGGGAAATTAGGTGGAAAATGGGAAGTAAAATATTTTAACACTAGGTTTCCCTTTGCCTTTGCGGGAAAAAGCGTGTATACATTATTTATTAAAAAGCTATCTTACAATTGTTACAGCTAGCAAAACTTCTAGACCCGACCGTCTGGTTGGACGCGGCCACGCAAGTGTTCTACTCCTTCGGCCTAGCGTTCGGCTCCCTCATCGCCTTCGGCTCCTACAACACGCCCAACAACAACTGCGTCAGGGACGTGCTGCTGGTGTCCGTGTGCAACGCGCTCACCGCCATATACGCCTCCGTCGTCATATTTAGCATCCTGGGCTTCAAGGCGTACACCATGGTGGAGAAGTGCATCGGCAAGTAAGTGGCTTGTTTCTCTTTTTTGTATTATTTTTACAGGTATAGATTGTGGTGGAGGAAGTCGAAATTGTCTGACGGGAAATTGGGCGGAACAGAGTGTCACGGTTCTCTCTGCCTACCCTGCTGCATGCGGGATCGTAGTCTCTTACTCAATATGAATTCTTTGGATTTTCATAAAACTTGAAAACGGAGTAAACTATTGCAATTACACAGTATTACTCTCCAAATAGTTTAGAAACATATTAAGGCTGGGTGTTTATAGTGTTTTTTTAAATAAAACCTTAACCGCTTCCGATTTCTAACAATATATTTATTATGATCGAATGAAAAGTAAATGTTTTATGGATTTTTCAATAAAAAACTAATATTAGTCATCGTTATAGCGGCATTTAGTTCTATTTTAAGTCAACTAATTGCTAGTATACATCGATTCTATGAAATCATGAATCAAAATAATTACAATATGACGTTTTAATGGAAATATATTATGAACCGGCTGTCGTAGGGTAGAGGGACAGCAAGACTGTAAACGCGATGGTTGCGGTTTCAATCTCCACTCGGGGATCTCTATAATTTCAATTCTTTTTATTTCTCCATTCTGATAGACGTGGGGTTGAGTTCTGCCAGAAAATATTCAATCTCTCGAAAGCTCAGCGGGGACGGTGTCTTAATACTAGGTTTTTTTGCCTACTTTGCTATATGGGTGAACGGTGAAAGGCGTAAAAACGTTATTTTATGTAATTCTCAGGAAGTACAATAAAATAGCGACATAGTTGCACGGTCGTATATTGCGTCTTTACGTCGATACGTGTGTGATTTTATTTGTAGTAATAGTGCGCCTCATGCATTAAAGCTATATAACGTATTCTCTTTTAATAATAACATACGAGTTTACTATATTTTTTTTTGTTTCACCCTTTTTTTTGCATATAACAGGATAGGCAAAGGGAACCTAGTGTTCAAGTATTTAGTTCCTCACGAACCACCTATTTTTCGAGACATTATGCGTTGATTAGCGGAATTCAATTGTTTTTGGTATCAGAGCGAGGAATTAAAAAACAATTTATACCTTGACTGTATATCGAACCTATAACCACCGCGTTTAAGACAGTATAATGACATTACACAATATTAATGAATTAATTGATGGAATGTCTTAATCTCAGCAGCTATTGGTCGGAGTCGAATGTATTTTTGTGTTAGATACATAGTCCGTTTATCGCGAAAGAATATATGCTATATTTATTTTTTTATTTAAATATGCCTTTAGTAGTTCTAAGTTACTTCTATTTATCCACATTGGCTTCTAGTGATATATAAATTGGTGAGACAACTTTAATGATCCTACAACTGAGTAAAAGTCGTAACGTTTTGAATATTTTAGTAGGCTCTCAGGCGAGTTCGACCTAGTTCCGAGTGGAACACGTCGGCTTATTTATAACGAATGTGAACTTTTAAAGTCGTCTAAAATATCGATATCTGTAATTATATTATAAGGTTAAAAAATTTGTTTGGTTGATTAAACGCGCTGATCTTACAAACTTCTGGTTTGAATTGGATTTTGTTTGTGTTGAATAGTACATTTATCGAGTAAGATTATTGGGTTATAATACCTACCATACCTGCGGTGAGCGCTACCTCATCAAGTGTCTTACTAAATCAGGGGTTCCCAACCTTTTCTTGATCAAGGACCACTTTTATATCATTCTTGGTAGCAGGGTCCACTATGCATGTAGGTATAATAACCATTAAGTGTGATAATCAAATAGAAACTTCGCCTCACCATCCCCAGTCATAAAATTAAAATCTTTCGCGGACCATATTTAAGCTTCTGCGGACCACTGGTGGTCCGCGGACCACTGGTTGGGAACTAATGTACTATATTGTTAGTTAATTAAATTTGTCTATACGGGCGAAGCTGCAGGCAACCTAAATTTTAATATACTAATAGAAACTAAGAAATACATCATTGCGAAGTGGTGCAGTGCCTGACTGTAAACGCAACGGTTGTTGGTTTGATTCCACTCGAGGGAATATAATAATTCATTTCCTCGTTCAAATAAGACAATACGCGGAGTTTTATTTCGCAACCTAACATGCAATGTCTTGAATTCAGTGGAATGGTGATATAATATAGCTTTTCTAGATAAAGAGAATATCCAACCAAAAAATATTTATCAACACCAACCAGTAGTTTCTGAGATTGGCGCGCTCAACCAAACAAACTCTTTAGCTTTATAACATTAGTATAGAATTCATCTCACAATGACACATACTAGCTGCTACATTGATAATATGCGTATTATTATAGTGATATCACAACAAAATATTTATAACCATCCATCGCGCAAGCAATTAATCGGTCACGCAGTTGACCGACTAATGTAGGGGGCATCGCTTGAAATATTATGTGTGTTATTTTTAGTTAAATACCTATGTTGAAGATCGAGTTTATTTGTTTCCTATTAATTGAATTTAATAATAGTTGAAATGAAGATTGGACTTTGATAAGACGTTTTTTTTTTTGGAATATTATAGCAGTATGCATAGATGACCATAATAAAATAAGCAACCATGGTTTCCTAAATATACTTAAACAATATTAAAGAAATTATTATATAGTTCAAACGAGCGAAGCCGCAAACTGGATGTTAGTACATACTGACGTCCAAGGGAAGTTGATTATTAAATATTTGCATTTTTTCGCTCTAGTAACGAGGCAAAACGCGGCGTAGAGTTAAATCACTCGAAAATTTAGAGGGAAGTGGGTAACGGAAGCGTCTTAATGGTAACGGAGTGTCTTAACACTAGGTTCCCAGGTTCCTTCTGCCTACCCTGCTATGTGCAGAATATAACGTAAAGCTAAAAAAATTAAATATATTTTCTTACGTAACTCAGGACATTACACTCCACGTGTAAGAATAATAATAGAAAAATGTATGTGAATTTTATATAACGTGCTATATTAATATAAGGACGTAGTACGATGGCTATTTAATATTTCATTCATAATACTATATCTATATATATATTTGTTATATAAGAACATTTGTTTACAATATTTTTTTTTCTTTTACTTGTAAAAAACGAATAATTTTTTTATTTAAAAAAATAGCGTTTTTGCAAAGTTCATATACGATCATTCTAACTCGCCGCAACGTCACGTCGCGAATACAGACAGAACGCAAAGAACCAAGTGTCTCGCCACTAGGTCGTCTCTTCCTATACTAATATATGCGAGATAAAGAGCGAAACTAAAAAGCCTATAAAAGACAGCCTAAATGTTAAATCTGTATATATAATATAAGTAATCTGTTGCTGTAATTGAAAATATATATATATATATATATATATATATATATATATATATATATATATGTGGATTTTCTCTTTTTTTTAGGGAAATAAAAGTATTAGCGTTGCACCAAATCGGAGGTTTCACGTTGAACTCTACTCAAGAGTACTACGAAGAAAACTTTCCGTCTCTAAACATTACGACTGTATCGTCGCTCAACCTCACCGGATGCGCTATGAGCAAGCAATTGGAGGAGGTAAATATATGAAGACACTATTTACTTGTAGGTGGTAGTGGATTCGATACTTTTGCATTATTTTTGAGGTTAATTTAAGTTTTGAAAAAAAAAACGTAGTGCCAACTTCTATAATTTGCATAGTACACCTTTATTACACTTTTGGTCAACTTTGAGGCCGTCGTGACGCAGGTAACACAGAAACGTATGGCTGTAAACGACGGTTCTGGGTTTGATTCCGAATTGACTTGAGGGGAATAAAATATTAAATATTATTATTTCTTCGTTCTGTTCGAGTTTCACCATTTAACATGTAGTGCGTCGAGAAATGCAATGATTCGGTGGAAAGTAGAAAACCGAAATTTCTTAATGGAAATGAAGTGTCTTAACACTAAGTTCCCAGCTATCCTCTGTTTAAAATGCTATGTCAATGTGATGTGTTGTTGAAACGTAGTTTGTCTAAATATTCTTTTCTAATTAATTTTTATCACAAATAATTCTCCTTTTCAGGCCGCAGAAGGTACAGGATTGGCCTTTATAGTCTTCACACAAGCTATACTGAAACTAACGCCAGCGCCTTTCTGGTCTATCATATTCTTCTTGATGCTTCTTTCTTTGGGTCTTGGAAGCCAGATCGGTATAATGGAAGGCATGCTGTGTACTATATTTGATATAGACTTCTTTAAGAGGTTCAGCAAACCTGTTATTACTGGTGAGTATTGTGATAATCATATCCATATTGGTGTGTGAGTCCGACTCGCTCTTGATCGGTTTTTTCTTTTGAGATATGGAAAAATAATAAATATAACACCTACTTCCATTCGTCGCAGGTTTCGTATGCACCGTGTGTTTCTTCGTGGGTCTGATCTTCACGACGGGCGCGGGCGAGTACTGGCTCAAGATGTTCGACTCCTTCGCCGGCACCATCGGTCTCGTGGTCGTCGCTCTGCTGGAGATGGTTGCCGTTATTTATATATATGGACATGAGAAGTAAGTTTTTGTTGTTTATATTTTAATCTTTTTTTTATTTATTATTTGGGAATGAATAACTTAATTTGAACACACAACTATTTAAAAAACTAAACGGTTGAGTAACAGTAAATATATGTAGAGTTTATCGAGTATATAGTTTATAAAAATATTTATTTTATTTATTAAATTTTAATGCCTTATTACAGTCGTATGTATGATTATTCTGAGTCCGTTTAAACAAATAAAATGCGTGCGGTTTTCAATTGTGAATCGGAAATTCGTCAAATTCCCTGAGGAACCAACGGGAAAAAAAGACAGATTTCTACTATCCGTTGTCTATCAATCAGTAATAACGGAAGATTATTATATAATACAAGTATCCTCAAACAATTTTGTTTTAGAATTATATTATTAGTAACTAGAGGGCGCGCGCGGCCTCGCCCGCTTATTAGAGTGAATTCTAAAAAAGCCACGAAACTCGTGTTCAATAAAATATTTTTAACAGTCTGAATTTTAAATTTTATAAGAATCGGAACCCTATTTCATCACTTTAGAGTTTAAATTTTTCAAAATCCCTTCTTAGTAGATGTCCAGAATATGAAAATAAACATCTGCCCAAATTTCACGTTTCTACCATCAGCGGTTACTGCGTGCGTCTTACCTCAGTCAGTCAGCACAAGTCCTTTTATATATATAGATAACTAACTAAATAATGTAAAAACATTTTTTCCCGTTCCCTTAGGAGTTTTTCTTAGTTCTGGCCCACATTCTTCAAAAAAACTTTCTAAGGATCCCTAATTCCAGTAGCTAGCTAGGCTGTGCTCACTCAGTTCACGATCTCAATGTAACCAGATTCACCAACGACATCTACGAGATGACGGGCTACCGGCCGGGCTGGTACTGGCAGGTCACGTGGCGCTACGTCGGACCCTTCATCGTGTCCTGCATTCTGCTGTCCTCTCTCATCTTCATGTTGTTGAACCCACCTACTTATGGCGCCTGGAATGCTGAAGAGGTTTGTATTTTTAATATTTTTCTTTTATATGTTTTCTTTTGACAGAAGTTATTTACAGAATTAGAAATGTTTGTAAATAAAAAATCCTAAGCTTTACTATGTGTATAATACCGTATTCAATTATTTTTTAGGGTCGTGTAGAAAAAACACCCTATCCCAACTGGGTACTAGGTATCGCTGTGGCCATGATCCTCGCTGGTATTCTGCCAATTCCAGTGGTCCTACTGCTGAGGAGATTCCAATGCTTGGCCCTCGATGTAGATATACACCAAGGATCTATCAGGAGGATTGAAACTACCGTGTCTACTAAGGAAATGATGAGCGATCAGGATGTGAGTCCTTTTTTTTATAATTTTATTTTTTTATGTGATAATAGGAAATTGAGAATTAATATTAAATAATAATAAATAAAGAATATTTTAAATTTTGTGCATGACAATAACTATTTAATTTAATCATAACTCAGTAACATGCAGTATAAAACTATACCGCAGTTATTAATGTTCCATAAGTAATGTAACTGATATTAAGCACATAGCAAATAACTATTTAAACAAAATATACATAAAAAAAAATATTAAAATAAACCATGCTGTAAAAATTGTACTGTATTCTATTATTTATAATATATGTTTTTAATATAATTATTATAATTGTATAGATATTTCTATGTGACATTTTCATACTACATCATTCTTATCAACCACTAGCGCTATGTACAACGTTTAGTACATGCTTGTAATGCTAACAATTGTAGCTGACTTTCGCTAATTTGGTATTTCTTTATTCTTTTAAATGTGACTGTTTTAACTATTCTGTGTGATAATTATGTGATATTCTAAAAATTTTTTTCAAAAAATTATGTGTTGTACAACACATATGAAATGTTTCTCAAAAGTATAATTCAGTTTAGTAGAAAAATGCCATTTAACGACAGAATTTCACAATCAATTATTTTCGGTAAAAATGCTTCTGAAAATATTCCTTACCGACTTACCTTAAAGTTATACTTTATTAAATGTATTTCTCAAAGTTAAACTGTTTCTCCATGTCAAATTAACAATATAAGTAATATATAAGGTAAAGAAAATTATTTAACTTAAAGAGGTTACAAAAAAAAATCGCTTAGGCATCACTCAGTTTTAATTATAGAGTAAATATAATAGTAATATTGTCAATATTTTTTTAACCCTATTCTTAAAGAGAAACTTAATAATATTAACATAGAAAAAGAGACTACTGGCCGAATGTCCGTGGATTGGTATCAATTTTTAAATAATAATGAAAAAAATCCAAAATGAATATGACATAAGTATCAGATGTGTTGTGACTAACAAGGTGGTCTCCCCGGAGAGCGCGCCGCCCGCGCAGCTGCTGCCCGACGCCGCCGCCAAGTTCACCATCGGGGACTTCGATGTAAGACGCACTCGTTACTTCACTAAACTAGGGAAAATCATGCTTTAATTATTATTTTTAATTATTGTTTTATAATACAACAAATAAAAATTGAAAAAAAAATAATCATCAACATTAAATTGAATCCTTCATTCAATTTGCATTTCTGTTACCGAAAATCCTTAAGAGAACTTAACTCAAAGTGTTTAACTGAATCAAAGGAATATAATACGTATTTATTTGTATACCATAAAGAAATTTGAACCCATAGTTAATGTTTATTTTTTTTTTAATTATAAATTTTTTTTCAGTTAACTCAATTTAAAATATTTTATAATAAAATTCTCTATACAGAATAATAAAAAAGTTTTTAAATATATACAATTCTAATACTAGCAACTACTACCAACTGTGCTAATATAATAAAACATCATTGTCACATGTATATACATTATACAACTATAAATATGTTTGTTTTGTATTTGTAAAATGAGATTAGTCTAAAAGTGGCCTAACAAAGTTTAAAAAAATATTTTAGCAAGAATCGGAACTCACCTACCGAGGGTTTCGTACCAATTTTAGAATTGTGGGTCAACGGGAACTACTTAAAACTTATAAAAGTTGACCAGCTTAAGTTCACTGGCAGTATGCACTTATTTTATATAAATTGAGGTACAAATAAGGTTTCGTACGAAACCCTTTTTACAAAAAGAGGAACCCTTATAATTACGTATTTCGGCCATATCTTTTTTTCAGTAAATGTAGAAATATGGTATTTTCAGGGACGAAACCTTAAAAAAAATTGAAACATTTTGCAAAAAAAGAACATTATTTGCATAATATGAAATCAAATTATTTTAAATACATACTATAGAAAAAAAGCATAAGTTAGGCTACTTTATCACTAATTCGAGCAAAATTTGTCTGCCCGTGTGAATGTAAATAGTATTTATATATAGGGTGTGGACAGCAGCGACGAGAGACCGACGCGCCTCCCAACCAGCATTGTACGACGACCCAAGAAATAAATGTTTGTTTCCATATATATTGTCTTGCTTTTTAATTAATTATTATAAAAAGAGCATCCTGTATACATATGTATATTTTTTACTGAATGGTGTATATATATATGTATATCACAGAGTAATGCATGTTGTATATAGTCAATATTATTATAAATTGCTAACTCCTTTTACTCATAACAATATCATTATTTCATAGCATAATAAAATATTGAATTCTGTTTGATTATTATATCACATGTTTTACAATTATAAAGCACTGTACATATTTTACAATTATAAAAATTGTACACTACAAAAGGAAAATATTTAGAAACAGAAAAAAATATTATGGTGGAACTCGAACCCACACCTCTTGGAAATCTTTAGTTTCCCTGTACGCTTAGTTGTCACTGTAAAGAAAGGGAACCTGGCTGGATATTTTTTATTATTTACCTAAAGTAACAATAATATATGAGTTAGGTTTTTAGTATATATCTTAGATATCTACTTTTTTTTATCTATATTTACTTTGTCAAAACATTGTCTTATAAAGAACATACGAATATCTCAACATCTTTAATTTTGATATTTATTTATGTTTCTTTTTTAATATGTTGGAGAAAAAATCCATTATACATATTTTTTTTATTTATTTAGATACTTCCTGTGACAATTAATATATTTTTACTTACTATGTGATTATTGAATTATTTTACACAAAAGGTACAATATTTTATTAATCTCTTTAATTTAGTAGTTATGTATCATGTAGAGTAGTTTGTACATAAACGCACTCGTAGATTCTTAATCACAATCACACTAGCTTATAATCACTTGACCATTAAATTCACGAATCACAAAAATTATGACACATTCATAATATTAATGTGATAATATAATTTAGTCTTCAGATTCTGAGCCGACTCCAGCTCCGATCGATCGTTACGAGGATTCAAGTAGCGACGAAGACGTATTAAACACTAAATACTCCGGAACAAGACTAGCAATGAAACCAATTAATGGTAACACGTTCAAAATGGACGTTGTTGATTGATAAATACTGAAAATCAATTAATTAGGATCTATTTAATTATTTATTTAGTACAGCAATATTAATAACGTGGGTAGAGTTTGTTTTAGCGCTCAATTGCTAATCAAAATAATAACATATTGGTTAAATATAAAAAATCTATTTAAGCCAGATATCGTATACCTATTAAAAAAAATTGTTGTCTCAACATAAATTTCTAAAAAATAAATAATGAAATAGTTTCTTGGATCATTTAACATATTACTTAATAAGGCTTAATAAATAAAGGTAAGTGTCAAGGAATTTCTGATTGATCATATTATTGTCATAATATGTCATAATGTCGGACTGAAATTATGAACAAAGTCAAGTTTGTTAAATATTATATTATAGGGAGATCATAATATTAGTGCAGATTAAGAATTAGTTATTGATAAGCTTCAAGAAATTTCGTAGATTATTTTAAAGTTAGGTCTGGTTTAACCGACGTTTTCACTGTAGAAATCAGCACTTAGATAAAATGTACAATACAATACTATTATCCCCATATTCATTAAGTTCAAAATTTATCTTTTATTAATAATAATAGAACAATTGAGAATTACACTTTGAATCCGTAGTTTTTAATTTTTAATAATAATAAGTATAACCAAATCTAATATTAATATTGATTGTTTTCATATACATGATACTGAAATAATCCTAAAACACTATGCCACATACATGTATATGTAGATAACTTTTCAAATTTAATAGTATGGATTAGAACGTCATTGATAAAAAAATATATAAAAAACAGCAAAAAGTTACCGTTTCTACAGCTTAGCTTTGTCATCTCTAAATTGTTAGAATGTCTCATTTGATCTATCATCTTAAAGTTAAGCCTTTTAAATGAGGACAAAAAAAATTTTCCTCGCTTAATTTTTAAAAAAATAAAAATATATCCTTAATGTTCCAATCCATTCTATTACACAATAATTATAGGAAATAAATTATCAATCGGTTCTTTATTCTAATAACACCATTTTGGACTTAAATTCTAAAATATTTGCCTAAAAAAATCAACATTGTTAATTTTGTATAAATTAATATAATTGTTGATATGAGCTGTCAAATAATTAAGCTATCCACAAAGTGGCGGAATAGCTTTGTTATATTATTAGGTTAGTTATTTATTTATAAAAAACTGCGGCTAGTCATAGTTTAGATGAAGTAGTGTTCACGTGCCGATATGTAAATATCGATATCCAATTGGATTTAAATTTTTATCAATTATAATTCCTTAGTAACCTAATATTTATTTATATCTAAATCGAACAAATGTAATGCAGCATTTAAAAATTAAATTTGCCTATTTTTAGTATATTAGATAAGATACTTTTCATTCAACTTAGATTTTTTTTTAATAGAAGTGATTATTTTTTTTATTTATAATATTTCAATTACTACGTGTGTTATCATTAACAACTGATAAAGAATAAGATTAAAGTAAACTTTTAAATTATCCAAATTATTATAAAGACAATGATATTATCTGGTTATTTTCAACCTTCATATTGTTATTAATAGTTTCAAAAAAAGTTATAATATGAAGATTGTGCTTATGTAATAATAAATATTGTACCTATTATATTTCCCTATAATTTCCTTTGCAGATAATAAAAGATAGTCTATTTCGATAAGAAAAGAGGCGATGAATGGATTTATATATAAAGCAAACGCCCGTTATTTCAAAGAAATTATTAAACACATTATTTCTACAGTAAGTGAATTCTTACATTCATAATTATTGTCGATAATCTTAATTAAAATGTCTAAATTGAAAATATAAAACTTATTTGTAAATAAAAAAATATTTTTGGTAGCACCATTTTAAATTATTTATGCCAAACGTGCTAGCCAAAATAAATATTAAATTTTATTCCAACCGAAAAAATCTTATATCATATAACTACTACTATGTACTACTATGTACTACTCAACATTTGTTAATTTAATATAAATATATGTTTGGATTCTATATAAAATTGATTTATATATAAGATATTAGACAATTACAATATTTATTAAAAAATATGTTTTTGATAACCAAAAAACATCATCTAACTTACTAAAGGTAATAAATCTGAAAACAGGATTCCATTAAAGAAACAAGATCTACCTAATAAAGCATGTGGAATACACAAAAATAATCATTTATTTATGACTAGATACTAAAATATCTCGATCGTAAATATTATGTTACGATCTTAGTTCTTAATTTATTTGAAGTCATTATTATAATTATAAACTCCCGATTTACACATACGAGTATATAGTTTTAAACACATATTACTATAAATAGTCTTCCCACTTCTATAATTTTATTTGAAAATTTATATCATATCATAAAATGTCGTTGTTATTATTTTTCAATTCAATATTCTATTCTTTAAATATTAAATTTACTTATTTTTTTTAATTGAATTAAAAAAATGTCCATTGTGGAATTCCATAATTATGAGAAAAATACATTGATTTTATTGTATATTGACGATGACGATCTAATGTAAGGTTTCATTCATAATTACTTTGATAAAAAAAATATGTATTTATATATTGTAATACTGGTAATTGTTAAAAAAATATATTCCACAGCTAAAATATAATATACTAGAATATAATACAGTCATTTACATATATATTTTTAAATTTCCATATTATTAAAGCAAAAACTGATGAAAGTTCGCTCAAATGAGCCGTAAATATAAGTGTTATTCCGTAGATAGCTTGGGATGACATCCCCTAGTGTAGAACTGATTGATGTAAGTTAGATACATTTTGAAATGCAACATTAAAAATATTGCCACTGATTTGTGTTTTTTTTCCTTTGTTTCCCTTTGGTATTGGAAGTCGTATATTGTTAAAAATAATTTGTAAGTCAAACCGTGTTCGAGGCGAGGCTGTATCTATAATAATCAGCTTCACGCTATATTCTGCACACAGCAGGGTAGCCAGTGGAACGGAATGAAGGGAACCTAGTGTTAAGACACTCCATTCCCCGTTCTCCGCCGAATTCTGGAGGCATTGTTGAGTGGCAGAACTCAACGCTGCTATTTGCCTCGACACCAGAACGAAGAAATGAAAATATAAATTTGAATAAATGTTTCATTTCCGTGGGTGGGGATCGAACTCATAACCATCCGGGTTTACATATTTTTTTAAAGATTGATATAATTTATTTATTTTCCTTCTTAGGAATTAATTTAAACAGTTTTTTATAGTATGTTTCTGGTATTTGAACAAATTTCAAGCTCTTTATGTTTACTCATTAAGAGTAAATTATTTTAAGAAGATGAATATTATACTAAATAATAATTTCAATTAAATAAGTCTATACTTAAAGTTTTTAACCTATAAATCGTGCTTATAATATAGGTGTAGCTACATTGTGGTCCTTAGGTAAAATTGTAAAAATGTTATCAACGTGACACTCATATATCCTAGGTAGACATGGTAAAGAGATAAGTGCCAACTCTTCGAAATCCTCCATGTATATATCCACTACTATTGGGGCCACAGGCAAACCCATAGCATTGTCATCGTTTTGTCAATAAAATCGAAATGTAAGGTAGTGTTTTAGTATTTCAAGATATTCTATAGACCTATTTTTATCCTCTAGCTTCCGCTTGACAATGCTGATACAGTGCATGCTTAATAGGAATACTGGTGAACAGCGGCTGGATGTAAAACTAACCATGGTTTCTTAGTTGGCTAGACTAAGATGTTTCAGCTCACTAACAAAATAATAAGAATCTCTGACATAAAATGTTGACCCAGTTTATACCTCGGCTAATCGATTTGGCTAACTATTGGAGATAGAAGTACAGTTAGTACAGGCTTATTATGTATTTTATTATAAGCCCAAATGTTGTAACTCATACAACATTTGGGTTTTATACAACTAGTTATGAAGAATTTAATCAAGGGCTTTTGTGTGTTTTGAAATTGTACAACTGTGAACTTACATTTCTTTCATTCTTCTTCTGTAACATCCACGTTTTGTTGCCAGCGTCGGCCTTTAGCATTGCGTTGTATGGCCAAATGTGAAACTATTCTGACGTGTCACGGTCTTTTTAATGCAGCTAATTCTGCTACCGGCAGCAATACGCCTTTATGTCTTTCTTCATCTCTTAAATGCAAGAACAGGCTCTGGTCCTTCTTTGAGAGTAGAGTTTTTTTGAGGAAAATTTTGAATCTCATATCATTTTGAGCCACTCTTTGGAGACAACTATCTTAATACAAATTGAACGCCAAGCTGAATTAGGCGCAACCTTATTTAATACCCAATTGTGCTTGCTTTTTCCTTTTCGCACACAGACTGAGTGATCTCTATAATCAGAGTTTTCAACAAAAATCTATCTTACATCTCTATCAAACTTATTTTACTATTTTATTAATGCTCAAAAAACTTCTTGGTTGAGTACTAAGAAATTCCCGTTATTTTTTCACCTTTTCTAGGCCTCCCATAGCAGCCTTCAGATCATCTTCCTACAGATGCTTATAATTATTCTTCAATAATTATTATTGTTCATATCAACACATTTTTAGCGAATTCCATTTTTTAAATAACTAGGAGTAGTTCGTAGATACTACTTCAACAATCGTGCATTATAATGTTAAAGCTTATATCTCACAGTAAAATTTCAGCTTTACAGTTAGTTTAAGAAAGAGGTATTTTTGCTAAAAAAAAGTAGTAGGAGAACTGCTATATTACCTAACGATATTATCTATTAATTAAAATAATTTATTGGGAATCATAAAAATAAATGAAATTCAGTAATAATGTTATATAAATTTTAATCTAAAACAATTTGAATACATTTTAAAAAGAAGCAGTTTTAAAACCGGTTTACTTATAAAATAATATTTTAAAATTTAAAAGCTTCAATTATATGATATCATAATTAAAACTTTTCACTTTCCACAGTTATTTTCCTTATAGTGGTATCAATGAAGTCCCTCATTGCTGATATGCGAGTGTAACCAGCGGGTAGATCTAAACCACAATCTCCATAACTAAAAGATACTATGCCAACCAACAGATCTTTGTATACTAGAGGACCTCCACTGTCACCCTGTTACAAATAAAAATAATTATAAAGAGACTATCGTGGCACAAATCGGGGGACATCCTTTGACTAGAATTTTCCGCTTTGGTGATAAGACAATATTCGGTATGGAGAAAGATCCTCCTTGCCTTTTCTGTTATTTGTGGCCGCATTAATAAAATTTAAAACAAAATCACATTAATTATAGCCAAAGATCCCATTGCTTAAATTTGTAGGGATCAGTTATTCTAATGAAACTTATATTTAAGAATGATACATGATAGTAGAATAGATTACACTAGGGTTGCCAAAAAGAATCCTGCCGCAATTAATGTTTTTCGTAACTCGTTTTTGGAGAAAATTGCACTTATATGTTTTTATGTGAATCGCACATCATTTGGAAGAAAATCGCATAAGGAATTGGAAAAACAATGGTTGCCAGATCTCAGTCTGCCGCAAGCCCAGGGTTGCCTGGTTTCTTAATGTTAATAGGTCACTTAATGTTAATAGGATTCTTTTAGGCAACCCTAGTGTAATCTATTCTACTATCATGTATCATTCCTAAATATAAGTTTCATTAGAATTACTGATCCCTACAGATTTAAGCAATGGGATCTCGACATATTACGAAAAATAAAGATTCTAAAAATATGGTAGTATATTTATTTCCAGTGAAGAATATTTTAACATTTTTGAAGTGATATTTCACACTTTATAAAGAAAAATATCGACCTCACGGACGGTTATAATTAAATATGTACGCATACATAGTTTCATGTTTATTCTTTTAATAGTTATGTGGAACTAAGCCATGATAAAATTATAAAATTGGCCCAATAGCATAAATAAACATAAAAAATTAATAGAAAGCTTTAATAACTAGACTTACTAGACAGGAATCGTAGCCCACATCGCCTCCCGCGCATAGAATATCATCCGTTATATCGGGTAAAAGTTTTTCGCAAACATCTTTCGGTACGTATGGAATGTCCACACTGAGCAAATTTCTTCCTTGTTCTTTGGTCTGTAACAAGGTAAGCAGGAAGGAAGTACAATCAAAAGCCTCTAGTTACTTTAAGTGGCAAATTGCCAGAGCAAGGTTCAGAGCCACCCATCCGAAATAGTGCATCCGAACAGTGCACTTAACCACTAGATATCTGTGCGACAGATAGCCTGTTAGCATTATAATATATGCCCACCGAAGGAGAAATCTTGAAATATGTATGCTTCACACTGTATCCCGCATATAGTAGGGTAGGCAGAAGGAACCTAATGTTAATATATTTAGTTTCCCACTGTCCGTTAAATTTTCAAGACAATACGTGTTGAGCAATATAACTCTACACCGGTCTTTGCTTTGTTACCTCAGCAAGGGAATGAAAATAATTCATTTCCCTGACTGGCAATCATTCCCACGACCGACGATCTTTAAAAAAACTACAGCCTTTTACAAACATATAATAAAGATAGTTTACATACACCAATAAGGTTTTTTTTTATAAATACCTCAGTTTGCCCAAAGCCCATGGTAGACAGCATATCACCAAATTTCATGTCAATACCTCGTGGCGCCAATCGTATGGGAAATATTTTATCATCATAGAAGAAACGTCCAAGTATTTTAACCACTGCTACATCGTAATGAAAGTGTGAAGAATTATATTGTGGATGAAGTACTATCTTTTGTACATCGAACGGTGTTCCTTGCTTTAAGACGTCTGTGCCGACTAGAACGGAGTGTTTGTATTTCGGGCTAAAATTTCAAATATTATAATTGTTTCTTTTTATTTTAACGATTGAAACATGTCTGATAGAACTTTAAATCAAAGTTTCACACTTTTTCCCGCAAAGGAAGCAAAGGGAACTTAATGCTAAGACACTCTTTTCCCTACTTTACAATAAGTAGCTGGTTTTAGCTTCTCGCTTTAAAGCAGAATAGGCAGAAGGAACCTGGGAACCTGATGTTAGGATACTTCGTTCCATTGAGACACTTTCATTTCCCACTTTCCGCCGAATTCTGAAGGCATTACGTGTTGAGTTGCTGAAATCAATGCCGAGTTTTGCTTCGTTTTCAGAGCGAAAAATTTAAAATACATATTAAATATTTCATTTCCTCGTGTGGGAAACGAACCCACAATCTCAGTCCTCAAATAGAAATTATTAATAAACGATAAATAAAGAATTAGCATATTACGTACAAATAGCAATGTGCTGCTGTCAAAAGAACTTGGTCGCTGACAATGCTCGCGCCGCAAACGGGTGAGTTTGATACTAAGAAGATCGCGAAGTACGGCGCATCTATTACATTTCGATTAGATCCGCCGAATATCAGATTTTGTATAATTTTGTTCTTCTCTAAAAACAATAAAACATAACTAGGATTTTGCATTAAAATAATAATAAATACTCTAAAAGAGTAAAATAAATAAAGTATAAAAAGAATAATATTTAGATCAACATGAATCTAGAAAACCAATGTACAAAAATCCCGGCTGGTCTGCAATTTTTTTCTATTATTTTCATTGACCGATACAGCACGTGTTGGGGGACCGCATGCTGTCACAGTTTTTATTAGTCGACTATCGATTATCTGTTATTCTTTGCTGTTCATTTGTTTTGAAAGTATAGTATATAACAAGTAGTACTATATGGGAAAAAGATTTTGAATGAGAAATTCATTAAAAATTGTGATGTAGAAGACCATAACATTTTTTCAGAATACCTAATAACTTCTTGGAGAATATAAAAATAAAGATCAAGAAGAACACATCATTTCGAGAAAAGTTAACAAAATAACATTAAATGTTTTTCACATTCACACAAAAAAAGTTCTAAAAGAATAAAAGTGAACATAAGAGAACAGTATCAAGATACTTCATTGCATACATTCGGGACGTGTTGAATGGCGTTGTTGTGGGTTTGACTCCCATATGTGGGAATGTTTATATTTAATTCTGTTTATATTTAATCTGGTAAATGAAGCCTTCGTTGAGTTCCTCCACTCAACACACTGTCCTGATAATTCGGTAGAAAGTGCGGAACGGAGTGTCGTAACTTTAAATTTGCTCTGCCTACTCCGCTATGTCTGCTACTCACAAAACAGAATTAAACGCACAATCATTGCATTTACAACCAAATATTACTCCACTGCTCCACAATGTTCAAGGTTCTAGATCGTAGACTCTAGGATAAAACTTGATAAAAAATTAAAAGAAAATTATTTAAAGCTACGCTACATACCGACTCCTTCACAGTTTACCGCAAATATTGCTATAAAAGCCAAAATAAACCACATGTTGTCAGTTATTATCTATAGAACGTATGTCTACGAATTTCACTGTGAACTATTTATACTTATTTTTTTATTACAACTTAACGCCACTACACCTACTGGTTTGTACAAACATTTTTTTTATTAATAATATTTTTGTGGCATAAGAAATTGTTGCTTGTAGGTATTTCTCATGTAAAAAATCATTTGGGCTTGATTCTCACTGGAGGGTAAGAGTATTCCACAACTATTAAGTTTGGTAAGTCAAAGTGCTGCCTCGAGTTCCGCCACTTAACACACAATGTTTCGAAAATTGTGCAAAAAATAAAAAAAAAGTAAAACTTGACTAGACTTTTTCCCTTTTTTTGCAAAATACTACACGGCGTTCTGCATTAGGTGGCGGAACTTAACGCTGCATAATGTCTATTCACTGAAACAGAAATAGTGCTTACAATAAACATACACAACGTCTTAATTGATATTCTTATTCTTTTATAAACAAGTGAAATATGTCAATTGATGCGGTAAGACTTTTTACAGATATTTATTGCACTTTGCAGGTATTAGATTTTTTTTTAAATATTCTTCGTTGTTGCACCAAGTGCGGTCACTTGGTGTGGTATGTATTACCACTAAGCTATTTTTATTATTTCGTAAAAAAATATATAATTTTCATATAAAACTGTATTTTAAATTTTAGCCAAAAGGTTACAATCAACGACTTATGACGTAAACATAAAAATGTGCAGAAAAATGCTGTAAAAATAAATAATAATATGAGAAAAATTTCACCTTGTTACTTTAACTATCACGTAGTTTGATAAAAGGAAATTCACAATAAAATATAATAGACAAATATTACAGTTTATCGTAATAACGTTAATAAGAATATTTTAAAGATACTCACTCATCAATTTTACATATCTTTTTTTTTCTATATATAAAAGTTAGCAAAATTTTTGAGGCTGGGCTGGTGCTGGGCTGGTGCTGGGCTGGTGCCAGGCTATTCTGGTCTGTACACGACCCGCCTGGCCCTCTTCTTACACCATGTGTTCTCCCCATGCACCGCACAAAGTTTTTTTTTATGAAAAAGGACAAGGCAAACGAGCGTTCGGGTCACCTGACAGCTGGCAACCATTGTTTTTCCAATGCCTTATACCATTTTCTTTCAAATCATGTGGGATTCTCACAAAAAACCTATGAATGCAATTTTCTCCAAAAACGCATTACAAAAAAAAATAATTAAAGGTGATTGCGGCAGGATTCTTTTAGGCAACCCTAGTGTAATTTACTCTACTATCATGTATCATTTTTTAATATAAGTTTAATTAGAAATACAGATCCCTACAGATTTAAGCAATGGGATCTCGACCTATTAATGATGGGAGCAATTGTATAATAAATTACAATTAGAGAGTTATCGAAATTAAAATCTACTTTCATCTATACTCTATACTTATATTATAAAGCTAAAGAGTTTGCTTGATTGTCCGCGCTAATCTCAGGAACTACTGTCAATTATAAAATAATTTTTGTGTTGGATTATCCATTTATCGAGGAAGACTACACTACTACGCTATCATATATAAGGTTAATGGTTCCGATGTACCCAACTGTACCTGCGGTCGGTTACCTCGGGCACTTTACACCTTGTATGTGTTGTGTCAACGAGAAGTTATTTCACTTGAACACGGTAGCCAAGACATAGTTAAGAGCTTATTTTAAAATAAAACCATCAAAAACTGATAATATATTTTATTTGAAGTATCATCGATTACATGTTCTTTATTATTATCGATTATAGAGTAGCTATAATACCTTATAATTGATTAGTGTGCTCATAAGTACATATACAAGTCATGAAAATATAAGAATAAATGTCAATTAAGCTTTTAAAATTTGCAAGGAATTTCCTGCACAGGTTAAACGAAGACATCACGCTGACAGACGCGCGCTATCACATACGAGCGTTTCAGGTAGCATATAACCTTTACTTCTATATATTTATTAATAATTATACATTATATTTTATTTTTATATTAATCATTCATTAAGGTCATTAAGTACATCATAAAATTATATTGTTATATTTTAAAGCATGATTTTTATATCTAACAAAGTAATATAAATAAAAATAATACAAAATCAAAAATTTCCACTAAGTCCAATTTTTTTTTTATGGAAAAGGACAAGGCTAACGAGCGTTCGGGTCAACTGATGGTAAGTGATTACCGCCGCCCACGACCCCGTGCAACACCAGAGGAGCTACAGGTGTGTTGCCGGCCTTTAAGGTGGAGATAGACGCGCCTTTTGAAGATACCCATGTCATATTGACCTGGAAACACTGTAGGCAATTCGGGTAGGCCATTCCACAGTGGCACATCCCGTGGCATGTGGAAGGGAGTTTCTGCGAAACCCCACAGTATTGGATTGCCACGTATGCAGGTGGTGTGGATGATGCAGCAGGCATGCAGCATGCGGCAGGTAACAGGTCAAATAGGTAAACAGCGAGGAAACGTCTCTAAACAAAGCCAAAGTGTCAAACCTTTTACAGATCAATGGGTCCCCAATGATTCGAATGGATCTTCGTTGTATGCGATCAAATGGTTCAAGCTGATACTGGGGTGCACCAGACCAGAGATGAGAACAGTACTCCATATGTGGACGAAAATTTACAGGTACACCATTTGTATTAGCAAAATTACAAACATTATAAGCAAATGGAATAAAAATTATGCTATTATATAGAACCTTTAAATAACTTAACGAACAAAATTTAAATTTTTGGAAGTACATTCCAGTAAGTAAAATTTTAAAGCATCAATAAAAAGATATTGTTGTCATATGATCACGTTTTACTTTTAGTAGAAAGTCTAATGTTACGTTACTCTAACACACGGTATCCTATTTTCCATGCATTAAAAGGCAACTTGTACACACTTTCCCACAAAGCAGCAGAAGGGAACTAGTGTTAAGACACTCCGCTCTCCACTTTCCGCCAAATTTATAAGACATTACGTGTTGATTCGCAGAACTAGTTTTACATTTCTTCTCTTAATTATTTTTTTTAATTTTTCCCACTCTGAGAACGCGGTAAACTATATTGAGCTATACCTCTCGTTCCTACTTCTACCTATTAAATATGTAAAATTAACTTTAAACTTATTCCTAATTAATTCATCTATACTACTTTTTGTCTTACTTGTTGCGGGCAATTTTATAAATAAGTTACATTTAATTAATAACTAATTTTAAACAATTATTGATAAAATCTTTAAGTCTATATACCTTTATACGTACATTGTCAAACTGCTAATAAATTAATTAAATCGTTTTTCACCCAATTCATTCAATGTATAATCAATATTTTAGTACAGTAGAGACTCGATTATCTGAGCCTCGGTTATACGAATTATTCGGACTACCAGCGGGGTACAGCAAGCAGTATGGTAAATATTGAAAAATAGTGAAAAATATTAATAATATAAAAAATATATGCTTTAAAACCAATATTATTTTCAAATATTTTTTTTAATATATACACAAATATATATCCAAAGAGTAAAACGGTCCCTATTATTAAGATTCCATTGTCCGTCCCTCCGTCTGTCACAAGGTTGTATCTCATGAACCGTGATAGTTAGACAGTTGAAATTGTCACAGATGTATTTCTGTTGCCGTTGTAACAATAAATACTAAGAAAAAGAAAAAAATAAATTTTTAAGGAGCTCCCATGCAACAAACGTGATGTTTTGGCACGTTTTTAATGATAACGTACCCTTCGTGCGCGTGTCCAACTCGCACTTGACCTGTTTTTATCCTTTCTTTAAAGTACACTTTGAACTAAACAATAATAATATATCTAGCCAAATCGTATCTTCATACATTTGGTTATCCGGATATTCCTTTACCCGAATGTCTTTAGCACAACATTAGTCTCGTTAATCGAATTTCTACCGTAATAACTTATAATTTTCGTATATTCGAATACTTTTCAAGCATTAATATTATAATTCTTATTATAAAACATTTCCTTAAACATATGCCCCTTATCATGTCATTTAATGAGATGATAGCAAAATAAGTTTACAAATGGGGGCTGAAATTGCATCATATATTACTAATACTAATTTTGATGGTCTCTAGGTAAAATACCGAAAGTGAAAAATCGCAAATGGTTTTATTGAGTCTTTGAACTATTAAGAAGTGTAGTTTTAATATGATATTTTTACAATTACAAAAAATAATTATTTATGCGTTTTGAAAACGTAGGTAAGTAGTAAAGGTATATGTGATCGAAAACTAACCTTATTAGTAGTTTCAAATAGCAATACCAGAAATTTGAAATTTTTCCCTTTCGATGCTTTTCTAGGGACCGACGACTCGATTTATTAACATTTAAATACAATAAAAACAACAAAAAGAAATCAACTAAATAATACTGCAAAAGAGATTACATCGAAATGATACATTAATAATACCTATATGATTTTTTTTATACATAAATAATTTAAAAAACTATAGAAACTTACCAAAGCCATGAAAAAAAAAATTAATTCCTCTGGGGGGGAAATCGAACCCACAACCATTGTGTTGTTAGTCAGACACATCTATAACACATATTTTTATCAATTGCAATGAAGTTGTACTTACATATTGTATTTATATAAAAAAATTAAGTACAATTACCAAAAATGTCAATAAAAAATTAATTAGATCAATATCTGCTAAAACTCATCATTGTCATATAATAATAAAATTAGTGTAATACTGAAGAAAAATTATGCTATTACATATATTTAACACTATTGTATTATATAATAAAGATATGAGATTCACAGAATAAAAATATAATTCATAAGTACAGATGAATTTGAATTTTACTATAGTTACATATTATAATTTTTATTATTTATTTATAGAAGTCATTATTATAATTCAAAATGTATTTTGTATTATTTAGACAATAATAAATGTAATTTTATAATTTTAACAATTTAAAAATATTATTTATTTTTATTATATTGTTACAATATCATATTTGCATCAGAATAGAAATGAATATATTCATACAATGGATCGTTTTGAACATTTAATACATTTTTATTAGCAGCGTTTTACCTGAAATGAAACGTTTATTAATTTACTTACCTTATTCGAAGCTTATTAAATGTGATAGGCACTACGTTTCCCCCTGTACTTCCTGCTTAGGCCACGCCTTTTTCCCCTGACGACACTTTCACTCGGCAGCGCCGGCTCTTAGTCAGCCGTAAGTAAAAATATTCATTGGGTTTAGAAGCTTATTAAATGAGACGTGTTTGTTATCGCCTGGTAGAAGTGACGAACGCCAATGTGATAGCAGTATAGATCACTTGAAGACTGTAATACTAGAGTAGGACATAGTATACGAGTACATTGAATGTAATATCAGCTATTAGAAAATGATTGATGATGAGTGTATTCTAACAAATCTACTTAAATATCAAATCACAATCATTCAACCCACACTTTACGAGTGAAAACAAATTTTATGAGAATTTAAATAAAAGGAAAAATTGTTATTATAAAAGTATAACTAGGTATTGTAAATAAATCGGAAATAAAATTTTATTACAATTAATAAACATATTTATTTCAGGCATATAAATCACCTAATTTCATTAAATCACATGATAGGGTCACAATTGTGTCCCTGATTCTGTATTATGATTAGATTTTATCAATTGCAAATAATACTATGCAAAAGTACTCTTGGATTGCCAATTTCCTTTAGTTAGAATTTCGTCGACGGTTCGATTGTCAAACCAATTTTTAGAGGCAGCCGCAGATCTAATGCTTCCGGGGGTAGCTGACAAGCCCGCATTCTTAAACATTTATTAACATCCCAACCGCCTATTAATATACGTGACGCGGGCCTGGGCTCACCTTTAATATTGATAAAAAGGTTAAACGATTTAGCTAGTCTTCTACGATCTTCAAGTAATTACTTTGTTAATTTTATCCAGAAAACGGAGTCCAATTTCCCATTTTTCATATTAGCCAATAATTTCCATTCTGACTGCCTGTACGTAATAATAATATTTTCCTGAACAAAGTAATAGCAGAGCAGCTGTATGTCTTTGCACTTGGAAAACATTAATTTTGTCAACACTATAGCTCTCCAAATAAGATATCAAAACGTCAATATTCCAAATTGGGTCCTTCATATGACTGGTGGGTTTACGTAACGCTATTGATTTCAAAATGTGCTTTACAAGTACATGGGAACTAAGTTAACCTGATAAATCCGGATTACACAAGGTGGAAACTACCGATTTATAATATAAGCAAAACTGGCAAAATTGAGAATCCCGACAAAACTTGAAGATTTCTGAGGCTTGTTCGTTGATCCGTCAACATTCGGCTTATTGCTGATACTAATGGAGGTAATTTGTCTGCTGGTAGACCCTTTCTGTTTGTCCAGAGATACCAATGTATCCCCAAAAACACTAAGCCCTTCTCTGCCGCCTTGAATGTATTTTTTCGAAATCACCCATCCTAGTTTTCTTTAGAAAAACTTACTGGTTGGCTAATAGAAAATCGTCCAAATAAACGATAATTCTTATTCCTTGCTCTCTGAGAATTTGAGTTATCCAATTCGTTATTGCTGCAAACGTTTGTGGAGCCTTACTCAGGCCGAATGGCATGCAAGTCATCTCCAGGAGTTCTTCGCGATAATAGAGGCGCAGAAATCTCCTGTGGTTTTGCGCAATAGGAAGGTGAAAATAGGCTTGTGAGGGGTCTATTTTGTACAACCAATCTTTCGGTTCTGGTATGCGCTGAACATTTATGAGCTTGAAATGGCGCGTCATGACATATTAGTTGAATGCCTTTAAGTTGAAAATCGGTCGATATGAGCCGTCGCTTTTGGGAACTAGAAACATTGATGTTAGAAAGTTTGGAGAGATCGTTGCCTTTTCTAATACCCTTTGCTCTTTCATCTTGTTTATGATCTGAGTTACGTTGGTTGATTCTCGAAACATGACATAATTTTGAATTGACGGCACCGGGGTACACCAGAGGTGGCTTTTGACTGAAGGGTATGCGATACTCTGATATTATTTTTAAGAGAAAGTTCGGAGCCCCTAGATAACCCCACTGATCCCGATACTGCGCCAGGCGACCGGCTTGAAACCGATCCGAGTCAAGATCTCCGCCTTTTATTGTCTCTACTTTGAGGAGACGGTGATGCTCGTTTTCGTCCAACCTTACCTTGATCACGTTGTCTCGTGTTTTGTCGAAATGAACTTCCCTTAACACTACTTTGAAAATTGCGATTATTCGGTGCGGCCGAATTGAAATGAGGCATATAAGCTGGTAACTTGACAACCACCTTGCGGAGGAGGAACTGCATGAGAACAATGCGAAGGCGGGTAACTGCGGTTACACCAAGCTGAAGAACCCTGCGAGGGCTCAAAATTTCGATTGGGGCCCTGCGAGTAGCGGTATGACCTTTTTAGAACTGCCTGCGAGGCAGAAGTCATGTTTGTAATCTGAGCAGGCCAGAAACACTTCTTAATTCCACCAGCACGTTCTAAAACTACAGTAAACTTTTCTGCGCTGAAAAGATTAGTAGCTGACGGAGGAACCTTGCGAAGACTAGATTTAGTAGAAAAATCCTAAACATATCCTGCATCATGGCATCACGCCTCATATGAATTATTTCAGCACGATGGCCACAAATTAATTAATAAGATCTGTTGAGCTTTTATGAAAATCGCCAGACGAGCAAAGAGCGCTTAATCTTTTGGTGCAAAACGTCATAGTTGAACAGGTCGCAATCACAGAGGACACAGGACAGGAGGTTCTGTAAAGCTTCCATTTGCTTAAAAACACACATGGTTAAAGCAGCAAATGTCTTATCGGCATGATTAAGATGCCGAGGGGTTTCATAAGAACTTGTTTCTTCATTAATTTCAAGTTCCGTAAAACCCGGACAAAAATTATACAATTTTTGAACATCTGCGTATCTGACATCAGACCAATCATCTTTATCCAAATGATCAATAAGCATTTTTAAAAAGGTCGTTCAAGCCATAAGCGATATGACATCATCGTTATTAAAATCAGCACTCTCTTGGCAATGGTTTCCATTCTGGCGCGCAACTTTCGCGAAGCCACCGATCTTCTTCCAGCAATTTCTTTGAAACACGACCTTTTCCCTTTTATTCTTTTTATCTCTACGGTGTTTACGCCTCGAATCATTTGACGACGAGTAACTACTTGAACTGGAACTTAAACTTCGCCGCTACTGATTCGGTGAGAAAGAAGTTCCAGGAACCTCGGGGACTGCATTGTTTTCCTTGCTAAACCCAACATGGTAAAACTATTTTTCGAAAAATGATGAAAGATCGATTAAGTTTTTTTAAGAACTTATGAATTAGCTACATGAAACCAGCCATCAACATTTACGAAAGTAAAACGTTAATAAATTATAAAAATAACAAATGTGAACGTAGATTAACAAATTATATCGGCCTACTTAGCCATATAATTTCACAATTTAAAATGTAAAAACTTACATGTATATATATTTTAACTTTAAAGAGTCGGAACACGTAACTCGACCGACTCGGCGGGAAAATAAAACGAAAATGAATATTTTTACTTACAGCTGACTAAATGCGCCGGCGCTGCCAAGGGGAAGTGACGTCAGGGGAAAAAGACGTCGCCTAAGGAGGAAGTACAGGCGGGAAACGTACTGCCTATGCACATTTAATAAGCTTCGAATAAGGGACAGTCAAATTAATACTATTTTATGGTATATATGGTGATTTAAAAAAAAATACTTCCCCGTTTTTTTTTTACATAACAATCGCAATGAGTCACACCAACGTTTTTTGTTTTCAGCATATCTAAAAAATAAATTAGAGAAAAAAAGACTCAAAAATGACTGAGACATTAAACAATAAATTACGGCAGCCGCCATTAAGTGTGTAACGTCATGTCGCGTCTCGACAAAATGCAAATTTTAAAAAGCCATGAAACTTTACATCGTTGTAATTTTGGAAATCCTGGCCCGATTTCGATGAAACAAAAATTATTATTATCTGATTTTGATGAACAAAAACTATAATTTTGTGATGTGTTGGTGTGACTCTTTGCCATGTGTTGATGTTTGATCTTGTCTTTAATTTGAAAGTCAAAAATGAATATTATTCTTATTGTTATTTTTTAAAAAAATCATTGCATTAAGCTGAAACACTATTAGATGACCAATTATATTTTTTAAAATAATCTTCACTAAATGCTTTCTTACGTATTCAACTTTCCTTATATTTTCGTTCACGGCTGATAGCAAAAGGGGCATAGTTTAAAAACGTAATGTTACATCGCATCACTGCGATTATTTTTCTGTGTCAATTTACTCAACGTACCCAATTGTGGGAATGACGTTTTATTTTGCACAGGATTCAATTTAGTTGTCATAAAAATGAATGGCTCATACAAGGATGGCCGATCCATGGCTGAAACTTCAAAATGTCTGACTTTCTCACGAGCGCACCAGTTGGAGGCTTTAGAACATGTATTTTCTAGGCTATTTAAGTCATCTGGGCCGGTTCTGTTGCCTATTACAAGCATCACCACCTGTAAAAATATGATTATAATGTAATGGACTGATTGTGTCTTAACATGAGAGAGACGTGAAATTAAAGCAATGAAATAAGACAATGTTGTCATGTAAATGAAATAATTTACTTTATAATTGAAATTTGATTTTATTTTTTATAGTAACAATTTGAAGAAAATTAAATATTTACCACTTTTTAATTGTTTAGGAAAATCTCATCTCTACTACAGATAGATTATTACATTTAGATATTTTTCTTCAGCTAATTTAAACTTAGAGGCCAATCATGGTGCAGGGACACAAAGTGTGACTGTAGAAGCAACTAGTATTGGGTTCAATCTTTACTTGAGGAAATAAAATATATTTTATGAATTTATATTTCCATTTCTTTGCTCTGGAGTTGAGGCAAAATAGGGTTGAGTTCCTCCGCTCAATATACAATGCCTCCTGAATTTGGTGAACAGTGGGGAACGGAGTGTCTTAACACTAAGTTCTCCTTGCTTACGCTGCTGTGTGCAGAATACAGTATGAAGCTTATTATAATTATTACTTTAAATTATTTTTAAACATTAATTACATGATACTGAGACTGGTCGTGGCGCAGCGGCACGAGGTGTGACTGCAAAACCGACTGGTTCTGGGTTCGATTCCCACTCGAGGAGATGAAATATTTACTTAAATTTATATTTCCATTTCTTCGCTCTGGTGTCGAGGTTAAGCGCGGCGTTGAGTTCTGCCACTCAACACGCAATGCCTCCAGAATTCGGCAGAAAGTGGGGAACGGAGTGTCTTAACACTAGGTTCCCTCTGCCTACCCTGCTGTGTGCGGG
>JAATLQ010032670.1:83169-116903 GCA_013421005.1 Heliconius erato x Heliconius himera
TCTAATTTAATTTTTTTAATTTAATTAATTACATTCTCAGTGTTCTGCCCAAATTGGAGTTTGTGTGTTGAATAAATATAATAAATCTTGTCTATTAGTACTAACCTCCTTCTTATCCTTATTCCTATCAATGTCCTTCTTTAAGTACATTAATACATCTAATGACTCAGGTTTTGTAGTATCATAGACCATTACAAAGCCTTCTGCAAAACCAAGGTAATGACGCTGAAGTACTTGGTTAGTTGTTAGCTGCATAGTTGGAGATTGAGGTGGTCCTATTATACAATATAATAATTATAGAAAATAATTTAAAACAATGACATAAAAGTAAAAATACACATTATATCTGTTGTGTTCTTATTTTTTCAGCTTCACACTATATTCCACACATAAGCTAGACATAGGGAACCTAGTGTGAAGATACTCTGTTCTAGACTTTTTAGGTAATTTTAGAGATATTATGTATAAAGTCTTACCAGGAAGGTATATTGCACAAAAATAAATTAAAACATATGTATTTCATGTTTTAATTTGTTATTGTGCAATGTAGTAAAGGCAGATGTAAAAGAATTTTTCAATAAATTCAAATATATTTTTTTATATTAATAGATTTATTTACTATAAACAATACAACTAAAATTAGATTGTCTGTGCAATATCAGCAGCTGTGAGCAATTGAATAAAGATTTAAATATAAATTATTTACAACAATACTAATAGAATGGATTTATAATGGATTAATTTTATTTAAATTTTTACTTATTTGACTTGACCTATTTGTTTATATATTATACTTAATCAAATTAAAGAATAATATAAAAAGCATTAGCATCAGGCAGTAATAAAATTATTTGAACTAAACCTTTGAACTCGCCTGTTAGTGGAGGCTCCAGGCCTGCTGTGTCATAGAAACATACGCGTTCTTTCGAACCTCTATCTGTTTCTATGTTAGCCACATAAATATCTTCAATTGTTGGATAAAATGAGGATTTCAAATTAACATTTCCGTAAATAAGTTGTTCTAAGACTGCTGTTTTTCCTACTCCTTTCATACCACAAACAACAACTTTGCTTGTTTTACCCATTATTGAAAATTTTATAATTTTAATAACTGAATTATAGATTTACTTTCACCGTTTAGACATAATTTGAAAATGTATTAATTAAGTACAGGACATTATAAATAATAACACTTGTATAGTAATCTTTTCTTTTATATTATTTACCACTTAAATTCATTTTTTTGTATTTTTAATTATTTAGAAAATCATTTCTGAATTTTTAGAACGTAAAATGTAAATGTTAAAAATACTGTTTCACGCAATAGAAGCATTTTACAGAACTGTCAAATATTCGTTTTGAATACGTTTTAATATTGATTTTTATTCTACGCAGTCCCCTTCACTGCAAAGTGTAAAACGAAACGTTAGAAATCGGATACAATGACTACTAACCGTATGAATGAATGAAACTAAAAATGAACGAGTAAAATTTTATAGTAAGTTGTAATCATATTAATTGTTAGATAAGATATTAAAATGCTTCAATAAAATATATGAAAACATAATACCAAATGAGCAAATATTATAAATGTCTTTATGGCATTTATCATATTTATTTATTCTGTAAGTATAATCTGTATCAAAATAGTGTTTTTGTCATCATATTTTGAGTTTTGATTTTTTTGATAATTCATTTGACAGCATGGCGGCTATAGTAGAATCGGAAATTACGAAAAGTGATAAATATTCTATTCTATTGCCCACATATAATGAAAGAGAAAATTTGCCTATTATAATATGGCTTATTATAAAATATCTTGACAACAGGTAAAATAAATATGTTATAAGTTAACACTTATTAAACTTTTTAATCGCAAGCTTATTTTATTTAATCACTGCTTATTTTATTTAATCACAATGTTATTATTAGCGGTTACGATTATGAAGTGATAATCATCGATGATGGAAGCCCTGATGGAACTCTGGAAGTGGCAAAGCAACTACAAAAAATATATGGTTCTAATAAAATAGTGCTACGACCTCGAGAAAAGAAATTAGGATTAGGTACAGCTTATATACATGGCATCCAACATGCAACTGGCAACTATATTATTATTATGGATGCTGATTTAAGTCACCATGTAAGTTAAATAATATATTAAAGTTATGTCTCTACATAATACTAGTTGCAAATTTGATCTGTAGTTTGCTTATTAATCGATTATGTAAAACCATAACTACAACTAGATTCTCATCATCATATTGATGATGAAACTTGGTGTTAATTTATTTTTGACTTCATATGTAATCTCGCATATAGCAGAATAAACAGAGAGTAGTTAGCATCAAAATATCTCCTCTCTTTAATTTCTGGCCAAAATCAAGCCACTGCTTGTTGCCAGAAGGTAAAATGATAATATTTCAGTCCCCAAAGTGGGAATTGTATAACAACCATTACAAGTACAGTCTGATGCTGTCCTACTCCATCATATTCAAGATTATGTATTTAATATAATTCATTATTTATCTTGCAGCCCAAATTTATTCCAAGTTTTATAGAACTCCAAAAGAAGAATGATTATGATCTTGTGTCTGGCACTAGATATAAAGGGGATGGGGGTGTGTATGGGTGGGATTTTAAAAGAAAACTAATTTCGAGAGGTGCTAATTTTATAACACAATTACTTTTGAGGCCTGGAGCATCAGATTTAACTGGATCTTTTAGGTAAGAAATGAAAAATAATATCCAATTGACTTTATTGTTTTTAGTATAATTTTGGAGTTGTAATGGGATAGCATCTGACTGTAATACAAGATGGTTGTGAGGTTCCTCCTACTTATGGGCATAATTTTAAATTATTTTTGTTTTCCAGCTCTAGTAGACTTGTTTTTTTTTTACAAATTATTATGTTAGAAGTGAATATGCATAAAGAATAACATAACATATATTTATTATACTGTGTTGTGTTTACAGATTATACAAAAAGGATATCTTGCAGAAATTAATAGACAGCTGTGTATCTAAGGGATATGTTTTTCAAATGGAAATGATTATAAGGTAAATCTAAGTTTAATATGAAATTTTTGGGGTGTAGTGTCACATTAGAACAGCATCTGACTGTAAATGAAAGGGTTGTGGGTTTCATTCCTACCTTTAGGAAAATATTTATTTGCCTGCTCTGGTCTGGTAAAAAAAAATGGGTTGCTAAGTTTCACCAATCTATGCACAAATCCAACCAATCACCAATCTATGCGTCTTAAATATGGACAAAAAAACCTAAACAGTTTTTTGTCACTAGACTCTCCTAAAAAACTCCAATTCCTAAGTTTTATTATTGTTTATAATATATCCTACATTTTTTCTAATGATTTTTAAATTATAAATTTTTTCTTTGTTACAAGACCAAAGAAAATATTTATATCTTATATAAGCAATTATGTTCATAAACTGTATAATATGGCTTCCTTGATGTATGTTAATATTTTCTTGACATCTCAGTATCATATTTAATAGACATGTACCTCATATACCATTAGTATCTTATTTGGATGTAATTGTAGCACAGTGGGAAAACTGACTAAACACATTGCTTGTAGGTTTGATTTCTACTCAGGGCAATGAATTGTTGCTATTCATTCCTCTGGATTCACTACCAAATAAGACATAATTCGAATCCAAGTAGTATAGAGTGTTTTAACACTAGGTTTCCTCTATCTACCCTACTATGTGTTGGCATTGACTAAAACTTTTTATTATATAATTAATATATTTTTTAATCAATTATTAATACAATATGATTTTGCTGTATTTGTGTACATATATGTTTTTTTTTTATTTTGTTCAGGGCAAGACAATTAGAATACACAATTGGTGAAGTGCCAATAACATTTGTGGATAGAGTATACGGAGAATCTAAGTTAGGTGGATCGGAGATAGTGCAATTTGCTAAGGCGTTGTTATACTTGTTTGCTACTACTTGAAATATTTATTTATATATGAATTTTATAATATACTGTAAAATAATAATCAATTACTTATTCAGATTGTGTTTTAGTTTTGTGGTAAAACAAAATAAAATGATTGAATTTTATTTAAACTTTCTATAGTTGTCAATTTTATGTAATCCACAGTCAAATATATGAACGAAACAGATATATGTATTATTAGAAGTACAAAAATTAAAACAATTTACAGAATCGCATTCGCTGCCATTTTTCATATTTATATATTGTTTAATATGTATAAAATTATTAGAAATCAGGTATTATTTCATTTAATAAACATGCATAACTTAAATAATATAATAATTTGTTAATGAGATATACTTATAAGAATTCTTTTTTCAAATCATTCCTATTTATGATTTTTTAAGTCCATTATTTATATAAACAGTTAATTTAATGTTAACGAATAAATTGTAAGTAAATATATTTTTTGTATGTAATTATTATAATAAAATTGATGAGAACTGTTTTCTGCAAATTTTATTTAAAATTTTCACTATATTAAGTGGCAATTATGTTTTTGTGGGTCAATTTGCTCTAGGTATAGCGTATTTAGTTATTACATATTAATACTAGTTATGTTCTTTAGTTGTTGAGCACAATACAAAGAAAAATTCGTAGAGCTATACCATTCGACACACCATGTTTCCCAATACCTACATAAATGCAAATAAAATAGTTATAAGTTCAATTAATGTCAAATAAACTTTACTATTAGGGAAAAAGACATTCAAGTGCGTGTTTTATCTTTATTCTTTATAGTCAAAGCTATGTGGAAAGTCACTCTAAGTGTCACTTACTATTCCTTTATATTACATACTTGATAACAGTAATAATTAACGAACGTCACGTCACACTAACTGCTTAAATAAAATGTGAGTCACTGAAAACATAAATGTTTCAGCTAAAGAATGTCGGACTTACAAGTCACAACCATCTTTCAGTTATCTATTATCAATTATATTAATTCTATACTAGAAACGCGAAAATGTTTTTCAATGTGAATAAATTAGTTTCAAAAACTTTGAGAGCCACATTATTTATTCAGGTGAACGTAAATAAGACGCAAAACGGTCGAAGTCGGACCAAAACTAATTAATTCGACATTGATATAGATAGAAGTAAACATGTACCAATTAGCTCGTATATTGGTAATCGTATCCCTGACTTCAGGTAAACTTATAAAAAATGAAGTACTTAAAAAAAACAAGGATTTTCTTGACGTTTCAGAAACAAATACTAAAAGTAATGGTTTAAATGATACAATAATGGTTTTAAATCTAAATATCGATGATTTTAATTTCAATAAATTATTTATGGCGAATGAATATGAAAAAAAGGTTTTCGAAAAGATAATCGCACCGGCAATTCGAAAGTAAGTGATTTTTTCAACATTTTTGAATGGTTTTATTTATTATTAACAAATATATTTGTATTTTTTAAATATTATATGTATTTTTTATAGTTACAAAATGCAAAAGTCACGAAGAGTTAAGAAAGATGATCCAATGAAAATTTTGTCTGAAGAGGAACAACAAACGTCCGAAGCAAAGGAACTAGATACAAAATATGAAAATTTAAAAGATACAAAAAAAGAAATAAAAAAGATTATGAATAAATTTTTGTAAGTACGACAATATTGACTTCAATTTAATAGTTTCGATTTGAATTTTATTATATTTAAGTTATTATTTTAAATTCTAGAATAACACATATAAACGAATCAGAGTCTTATTTGATTGAAAATTCAAAGGCACAGCCCCAGTTTAAGGTAATAAAAAAATATTAACTATTTTTAACTTAAAGTTTTATTCCACACTATGCATTGAAAAATATGTACCATTAGAAAACACAAAAATGTTAATAATATAATAGACAATCGAAAAATTTACAAAAATCAAAAAAGTAGTAAGAGTAATATCAAAGCAATGTTCTGAGTGCTTGAACCATTTTCGATAGGCGCGGTTTCGAGTCTGCTACATTTAAAGTTTACATTTTTACTAAAAATATTTGACAATGTAAGTTTTACTTATATTAATTATCTAATATCATATTCATTATAAAACAATTATATCAGTGCAGTGCAGTGCAGACTGCAGTGCAATGCAGTTTTTTTTTTTTTATTTTTCAGATTTATTTTATGGGACCGTACACATCTTTTGTATTGACATCCGGAAAAACAAGATACCAATATTTTATAAATCCTCCATCACTTCTCCCTAGCTGGTTTTATGAATATCATGGGCTGGAATATGGAAGTAAAACATACGTTGATATCCCAAAAAATGTTCAAAATGAATTTTTAAAGAAATTATTAAATTTGTTAACCAAATTTTTAAGTTTTCCTGTCTAATAATGAAATTAATAAGAACTTTATGTTAGTTTCAGTAAACTTTTATTGTTTTTTTTAAATACACTAACAAAATGTAGTTAAATTTGTTTCCTTTGGTGCCTATTTGGTTAAACTGTAAAATTGTTTTACTTTTTTTTTCAGTACTCATCTTCATTTTACTTTTCAGTATTAAAATGCCTACTGACTAATTAAGGTCATAATATTTTACTACACTACAGTGGAAGATTAATTTATTAATAAATTATAATACTGTTTATCACATATATACGAGCATTTGTTACTTAATCGCGTGGCGAAATATGACGATTACCTAGAAACGTCGTTATCCACAGCGAGTATGATCCATTTTAAATTTTAATAATGTACTTTCAATTTATTTTCAGCTTCACGCTGTATCCCGCACATTTTAGAACCTAATGTTAAGACACTCCGTTCCCCACTTTCCGCCATCATGCATTGTGTGGTCAGTGGTGGAACTTAACGTCGTGCTTTGCTTTATTATTCTAGCGAAGAAAATATAATTTTAATAAATAATAATACATCAGCCGAGTGGGAACCGAACCCACCATTGTCGCGTTTACATTCATACGCTTTTACCAATGCGCCACGGCAGTCTCATATTTTTTATTAATATTGTTAAAATATCTAAAATTCTATTCTTTGAGGCTAGTTGTGGCGCAGGGACACGATGTGGGACTGTAAAACCGACTGGTTGTGGGTTCGATCCCCACTCGAGGAGATGAAATATTTACTTAAATTTATATTTCCATTTCCTCGCTCCGGTGTCGAGGCAAAGCGTTGCGTTGAGTTCTGCCACTCAACACGCAATGCCTCCAGAATTCGGCAGAAAGTGGGGAACAGAGTATGTTAACACTAGAATCCCTCTGCCTACCCTACAGTGTGCGTGATACAGCGTGAAGCTGTATTCTTAGAATGTCAACAATGTGGGTACTAAAGTTTTGGTGTGCTTATATTTAAAAATTATATAATTTCTTCAGCCTGGCTTAAAAATGCAGCATTCGATTTCACCACCCAACTAGTAATAACTTTAAAATCAGATACCTCCCTAATCTAATACTAATGAATTATGTGTGCTATGTGAGACTATGAAAAATAAAGAATACAAAAGAAAACACACAAATTTTCACTTATAAGTTGGCAGTATTGATTAGTGATTACTGACAGATTTTCATTCGTTCTTAAACGTCATTTGACATTTTACATTCATTGATTCGATGATTCACATTGTCAGTTTTGAGTTTGTAAGTTGTTTTTGCAATTTTGCAAGTGTATTATCGCTTTGTGTGGGATACAATAACAATTTTACTTCAAGCTAATGTAGAGTTAGCAGAATGCTCAGACAATTTGAAAATGTGGGCGCAATTAGACGTGATTGCGATAACATAATACTCCGATATGACCAAGCTTGTTTGCAAATTATAACAAACGAATCTGTTACATTCTGGAGCCAATATGAAGAATGCGAGGATTGCATGCTTTTGGAAACTGCTAAATTACCATCTACAAGGCGTATAGTACTAGAAACTCTAAGTCCACTACGGTATGCTATAAAGAATGGAAATGGCGAAATTTGCAACGGTACGCTATTTACACAATTCTTTCTTTGTTTATTATCTTGTTATGAAGCCTTCTTGAACCGGTTTTTAAATAGTGATATATATAACTAGTTTAATTCAATACTACACTATATTATAACAATATTTTATAATTTCTATTGCGGTTATGATAAAACAAATTTATTAGCATTTGCATCTTGTTGAGTAGGTCACATGAATCACCGTCCTTGTTTTACAGTACCTAATATATTTGCGTTTATACTTTTATGATTATTTTATGACCATGCTTAATCATATTACATTATTAATATGCACATGACCAATACTAATTATTTGGTTTCCTATATATCCTTATCTTGAAAGTTTGTATATCAATAAATATACATTTGATAAGTATTAGATAAACAAATTAAACATTTATGCCTGATGGATACTATAATTGGCAAATAGACATTATCTAAGGAGCAATTTCACAATAAAAATAAAATGTATATTGTATTTATTAATTACATAATTAATAATTTAATTTATTAAGACATTGTAGTGCAGAGGCACAAGGGTGCAACTGTAAACACCATAAGTTGTGGGTTCATCCCCACTTGAAGAAATGAAATATTTATTATTTTCATTTCTTTGCTCTGGTAGGATGCAAAGTTCAGTATCGAGTTCCACCCCTCAGCATGTAATGCCTCCAAAATTGGGCAAAAAGTAGAAAAAAGAAGTGCCTTAATGAGAAAGGAATGTTTTAATATTAGGTTGCCTTTGACGATCCTGCTAGGAGCGGGATTAAGTGTGCAGTTTAAAAAAAAATATACATTAAAAATATCTTTATTTTATTTTCTGCACACATAATGCAGCAATTAGTTTCGCTAATCTAAACTCAATATCTTTAATTCAGACAAAAGTGGAGTGTCTTAATAGTAAATTATGTTCCTATATTGTTATAAACAGAATAAAGTGTCAAACTAAAAATATATATCTGTGCTTTTAAAAACTCAATTATTAAATTATTGAATATATTTTCATAAAAAAATATTTACACCTATAGGCACATATGAATTTGGAGAATATGGTCGCTACAGTATAAATGTGACTGAAATAACTAAAGATATATGCCTCCCACGTATGACTGCTGAACCTGATGCTGCATATCTGCCAATACTTACAGCAGTTGTTGTGTTACTGTCTATGGCAACACTGTGGTATATTGTAAAAGGAATTGGCAAAAGAGTTGTTGCTGGCAGGTTTTATGCTCGATATTTTGCCAGGTAAGATATATTTATATGTTATAGTAAGACTGTTGTGACAAAGGGCATGTGAAAAAATATGTAATATTCTATAATATATAATGTGTTATAAATTTTATTATAGAGAAGACAATGAATTGGGTTCTGAAACCCGTGTTCTTACAACTGAAGCGAGTGTGCCGAGGTCACCCACACGTTCGCGTTTACGCTCCTTGGATATATTCAGAGGATTCTCTATAGCTCTTATGGTACGTATATGTATTGTTTATTTTTCTTTATTTATTTATTTTTTGCAAAATGAATAGCCTGCAATACAATAAAGTAAATAACATGATTAAACTAATCGTAACGAATATTTTAGAAGAAGTGGAATAAAATTTGGGAACTTTTAGGAAAACAATTTTCAAATTGTATCTTTGGTCTGGCGAAATGACATATTTGCGGTAATTAATACGCTCGATTTATTCGGCAGGTTCAGGGTTCAAACCTTCTTTTCTCATCTTTAGTTGATGAACCAGTAGGCACGGCGTCGTGTTGGAACTATGGCGGCGTAAATCACCAAAAAATTATGAAATAAATCAACTTGACTAAATCATTTAATTCTTTCTCTTAATTCTACTCGATTAAATTTTAGATGTTTAGTCATATACACGTTACACTACTAAATTATTCGCCATTCGACAAAAATACTAGCGTAATTCTGACCGCAGATACATTCGATTACTCTTAAAATTCAATATATGTAATAAATTTGCACAAAAATCTAGTTACAACCACGTCCAACACAAATCTTTTTTTAGTGCGAACCAGTAGTTCTTGAGATAGCGCGTTAAATCAGACAAACTCTGCAAATTTATAATATTAAATAATATAGATTACAGTTTTAAATTGACCAAATGACAATATTTAAAGGGACTTCCCACGGCGATGTTACCTAGAAAACCATTATTGTGTATATGTATTTAGTATGTGGTAGTAATGCACATTTACTTATTTTTGTACGATGACGTGTCAATACGTTTTAGGGGCAACCCCTAGAAGTTGAAATATCGGAATTGGTCAGTCAGGAATCGAAAGTAGCTAGTAGCTAGATATAGATCGAAAATTTCTGCAAAATTTTTATTTGTTTGATAAATCTCTTACTGGCCTTGAAATTTTGCCACTCATAAGACATATATGTATAATAGATAGGACATTGATTATTATTAGTAATAATTCTTTTGTTATTGATATGTATACTAGTGTAGACTAGTATTCCGCTCGTTTGAACTGCACTAATATAATAATAAATATTAATTATAAATCGCGGGAGTGAGGCAAAGCGCGGCGTTGGGTTCCGCCACTCAACATGCAATGCCTCCAGAACGTGGCGGAAAGTGGGGAATGGAGTATCTTAACATAAGGTTCCCTCTGCCTATCCTGCTGTGTGCGGGATACAGCGTTCCTCACTTTCTGCCGAATTCTGGACGCATTGCGTGTTGAGTGGTAGAACTTAACGTCGCGCTATGCCTCGATATCGGAGCGAAGAAATGGAAATATGAATTTAAATAAATATTTCATCTCCTCGAGTGGGGATCGTAACATATCGACCATACATCTTAGTTTTATTTTCAATAAAATTAATTATAGTAATGGAGTTATCGACTGACTGGCCTAGATTTAAATTCAATATAATAATATTTTAAATAAACGCCATTGTGGGTGTATTGTGCTGGAAGGGCGACGGTCATTAATTCAGGTTAAACAAATGAAATCGTAGGATTTTTCTTCTGATTAACTGAAATATAGGAAACATCTACTAGTAATAGTGCTGAGGTCTGTGAAAGTTGTGTTTATAATGCGATATTCAACGTAATCATTTTACATAAGCACTTATGAGTGAGTACGTTAAAACTCGCTTACCAGAACGAGAGAATTAATTAAGTTAACTTATTACAACTGCTTTTATTACACGTTTTAATATATCAAATTCAGAGGGATTGAAACCGAGTCCCAAAGAAAACGGTGGTCTAGCTTAGAAAAACTAAAACGAATATTATGTAAAACTCTTCCGTTGACTGACATATATAGCTAAATCGCTGAAATTGTTTTTGAAGGTTCCTTGGGGAGTGTAGTGGTTTAATAAAAGAGGGTCTCCCGAAATTCCTACAGGAACGTAAGAAAGGGGATTTTACGTTATGTAGTTCACCAAACGGTTTTTCGAGTGACAAACACAGCTTCTTATTAAATTAAAATAATTTTGTAATTTGGGTTCCGAAAAAAAAAAAAAGAATTACCGCTTTATATATCCATATGTGTATCATATATGACGTATTCTAAACGCGCAAGGTAAATTACCGCAGGTGCAGTGGATTCCATCGAAAATATTAGCGTGTAATACAGCCTATAAATGGCTTTATGCCTTTCTCGATAAATTGACTATTCGAAACTGAAATATTTTTTCGAACAAGTAGTTCATGAGATTAGCGCGTTCAGCTAAACTAACTCTTTATAATATTAATATAGAATTACATATATGTAAAAATAGTTATTAATATTGAGACATTTTATCCGTTTGACTGCATACATTTTTTTTCCTAAGTGATTGTTAAATGTTCTAATGATTGATACCATATTATATTTATTCAACATATATTTTTCTCTACTTTCCACCAGATCTTCGTGAACATCGGCGGCGGTGGTTACAGGATCTTTTCCCATTCAACCTGGAATGGTCTCACTGTGGCCGACGTGGTGTTCCCATGGTTCGCCTTCGCTATGGGGGAAGCCTTAGTCCTGTCTCTGAACGCTAGACTTAGAACTTCTATGCCTAGGTGGACAGCTTTTGGACAGGTGAGCTGATATTTGCATTTGACATATTTTATCAGTTAGATAAAATTTAACTTTTGATACAGCCTCTCCTGTACGTTGTGAAGTGAATAATGATTGATCAACTTGTACGCGTAAAAGCCATAAAATTGAGATAAATTAACATGACACAAAAAATCAAAGCATTTATATAGAAAAAAAAAACTGGTAAAGTGCGAGCTGGATTTACCTGTCGTTATAATATTTGACAAACTTAAGATTGCGAGCAGAAAGACTGATGTTGTAAGAAATGCACTACAAATATTTAAATGTTTTCTTTATACACATATATCTTTTGATAAGGTTTTCTCTCTTCTTCAAGAGAGTGTAGATATTTGACATTTGATGCCTCCACGAGTTCTTGGGCAAAAGGTTCTTAACAGATTAACAGACAGACGAACAGGAAAGAAATCCTATAAGTTTTTCATTTTTTTCTTTTGAGGTACCTACGGAACAAAAAAATACACCATTTTTTCATCGTTTTTACAGGTAGCTCGTCGATCGCTTCTTTTATCTCTCATCGGTATATGTTTATCATCTATCAACGTGTCGTGGGTCAACGTTCGGTTCCCGGGCGTGTTACAGCGTTTAGCCGCGATGTATTTAATTGTCGGTGCCTTAGAATGTGCATTTATGAGGACCAGTCAGAACATAACGCCAGGTTTGTATTGATGCGTATTTTGTACAGTACGGTTGACTAGTCGTGACCGCCCTGAAGTTAGGCTTTCTGAATTTTTGTGCGTTTTACACTCAGAAAAAAAATATTATAAGCACAGCTATCTACAATCAACATACACATACTAGGGCAGCCACGACTCGTCAACCGTACTGTAAATATATATAACTGATATTGAAAAAAAAAACCTTTAAATCAGTTCCGTTGAGTTTCTTGCGATCTTTTTAAGTCAATTTTGGCGACTGGTTAAATTATTTGACATAAAAAAAATATTATATATATATAAATTTGACTTTAAGCAATACCTGTTAACCTCGGTTTTTCAATACTTATTTATTATTTTGTAATAAACGACATGTTTTTTATTACCTGCTCATAAATATTATCTGCTTTACGTACCTTCATTGTTCTATTCTATATACGATTTATAACTGTAACTTAATAATACCTACTGTTTCACACATTTATTAATATTTAATTTATTTTATTTTTTTCTTAATTAGGTCGTTCACTGTTCCGCGATATCTCGGCTGGTTGGCAACAATGGTTAGCTACAATACTTATTGTGGCTGTACAGGTAATTTATTTTATATTTTTGTTACATATAGCGACCCGCTCGCGACTTCGCCCGCTTGATCTACACTTTAATTTATTTACTTAAACCAATTTCGTATTCTAATAACATTTTTATATAAAAGACAATATCGATACAAAGCAAAAAAAATTTGGCAATTTGAAATTTTGTAAAATTAAACAATTTAAATTAAACAAACACTTTTGAAATAAAAAAAAAACGCAAAATATTAAAAAAAGCTTATCAATATAGAATAGTGAAAATTACAATTGAATCGTGTTGGCCATTTCTGAGACTAGCGTGCATAAACGCATAGACAGACAAAAACAAACACAAAAATTTAAAAATATTGTTTTTGATTCTATTATATTGATAAATATACCAAATAATAGATTTTCCCAATTATCTTCTATGTATAGACAACAATCAGTTACAATTTTATTATATGTATGTATTTACTATAAGGGCCGTCGTGGCGCAATGGGAACGTTCTCCTTTAAACATGAAGGTTGTAGTAGGTTCTCCGACGGTGACGTGTATCGAGTTCGGTGTTAAGTTTCGCTACTCATTCACAGAATATTTTTTAAGTTAAACATATAGAACTTGACACTGTATTTAAAAAAATAATATGTTTCCTTCCTGTTTCCAGGTCATTATAACCCTCACAGTGCCAGCTCCTGGCTGTCCCAAGGGTTACTCTGGACCTGGTGGTCTACATCGTACTGCATTGGGTGATTTCTCCCTACAGAACTGTACTGCGGGAATTACTGGTTATATTGATAGGTGAGTTTGAATTATATTTTGAGTACCTAATAGTTTTTTGTTGGTCATTTTGAGTTTTTTTTTGTTCAAGATTTTTTACACTTTTTTATGTTTATGATTTCAATGTTCATTGTTTTTGTTTGATACTTGAAAAAGTCATTCAGAAACTATTGATTAAACGTATTACAGCTTAAACGTAATACATATTTTGTTGGAAATATTTATATTTCCCAAGTAACAGTCAACAACAGTCAAAACTTAAATTTTACAATGATATCAACTTCATAACACATACTTCACACACTAAAGAAAGAGAAACATATTTTTTTTTTTTCATTTTATGTATGATAATTCTTAGGAATAAACTTAAATACTTATTTAGTGTGAAATAACACTTTAAAAAGATGTTTAAGAATAAACTTAATTTTTATTGCAACAAACTTTTAGTAGCGGCAATTTGTAAAAATCTATAGAGATGCAAAATATTAAAATTTCGTCTTAATTTGCATCAATCGATTGAACTGTAATAAAGAGCCGTGAGGTGTTTGAACGTTCATTTTTTTATATGTCTTAATAGCACTTATATTTATTAAAAGCATTATCGAAGTAATGTGCAATACTTACCAATTTATTTTATTTACTTGCCATGAGACTCCAAAAACCGCCAGTTGAAGTGATAAATTAAATGTTTTTAGATTTTTGCAGCATAAAATCCCTATATATTAATTTTAGATATAACAAACTTTGATCTAAAAATAATTTCTTATTTTTCTTACAGACTAATCCTAGGGGAGTCCCATCTCTACACACGTGGTACATTCCGCAAGATATACCATACTGTCCTCCCCCATGACCCTGAGGGTATCCTGGGCATCTTATCTGGAGTACTGGTGGTCCAGGCGGGGGCTCATGCTACTAGGATAATGCTGGTTTATAATCATGCTAGGTTTGTATAGTCTGTAATGATATAGATAAATTAAATAACAAAAATTTGAAAATGGAATGTTTTATTGTAGTTTGTAATCACCTATTTTTCTTAGATACTTTGGGTTACTTATTGTTGCTTTCCAAGTTTATTAATGAAATTTTTATATGTAAACAAAAATTTGTTCTAATTAATCACTACTTGCTGAGAGAGTTTCCTTTTTGAAAATACTGTTTTAGAAATTCTTTATTTTTTTTTATTATTTACTGCATACATAAAATATGGAGAAATACTTTTCTTAATTAAATAAATTCTTCTTTCACAGAGCAAGAATAATGCGATGGATATTCTGGTCAATAATCTTTGGTGTTTTCGGAGGTGCTCTATGCATGTTCTCCAAAAATGGTGGAGTTATACCAGTGAATAAGAACCTGTGGTCACTCTCTTACTGCTTAGTGACTGCCGCCTTGGCCTTCTTTATACAGGCTGTGTTGTATTTCTTGGTCGATTTAAAAACAAAATGGGGTGGACGGCCTTTGTATTATGCAGGTTTGTTATTTTTTTTCTATTTTTAACATTTTTAAAGGTAAATTCATTTTTCTAAGTATGGAACATAGAAAAGAATATTACTATTTTTAGAAAATATATTAATAATAATAATCAGAGTATGATTGAATCCGCGTCTTTTTTAAAGTCCAAGCTATCTGCCTATCTCATACGTTCTCAGCTGCGTCAAGATACTTATACACCCGATATGTTCATATTGTTTTTACTTTTTCGAAAAACTGTTTTAAATTTTTTGTATTTCATATGTTTGTGTCATATTTCTGACTACACAATATAGATATTAAGAAATATCTATATTATTTCATTGAGGCTTCCTGGCGCAGCGACTGACTGTAAACGTAACGATTGTGGATTGAATTCCCACTGAAGAGAATTGATTATTGTCATTTTCACGCTCTAATAACTGGACAAAGCGCGGCGTTGAGTTCCGTCAGTCAACACGCAATGCCTAAATAATTGAGGGGAAAGAAGTCAACAGAGTGTTTTAATTAAACCCTCTGTCTATCTCTGATGTATGTGTGATACAGTGTGAAGTTAAAAATGATAATAATAAACTAGAGGACCCGGCTGACTTTGTTATGTCCAAAAAAGAAGCGTCCCAGTAGTAATATATGATATGAATTAAAATGACCATTTACTTTAACATATTTATAAGAATTTTTCATTGTAATTAATTATTATATAATAAATGGTTGTTTAATTATAGGACAAAACGCCCTATTCCTGTACGTGGGCAGCGAGCTGCTCAAGCGGCACTTCCCGTTCTACTACGCGGTGGCGGCGCCGGCGCACGGGCAGCTGCTGGCCGCGCACGCCGCCGCCATGCTCATGTGGCTGGCCGTCGCCGTGGCGCTGCACAGGCGGCGGATATTTATTACTTTGTAAACTCCCTTCAGCTCCCACCTCGTCTATGAGCGTATCTAGAGATATTTTCCAAGGGGGGGGCCTTGTCTTTGATTTTGAACTGATGTTTATGTGTGAAGGCTTTTTTCTAATTTTTCAGATTTTATTTTTTTTGTTGGTAAAAATTAAATTTTGCAGTGGGTACCAGATTATTCTATTATGGATATGAACCACCCGCTAACTCCTTCTCATTTCATACGCCCCTGCATCTCTACTACCCTACTTCCAGTACATAGACAATGAGCTCCTTAAACGCCACTTACAATACGATCAACGAGTCGTGGCCGCCCTGAAGTTAGACGTAGAGGGCTGCGCAGATTTCATTTTAGAGGATTTTTCATTGGATTATTTTATTTTCATTACTCGAGAATAAATAATACAATGCGCGAAAGTTCTGAAAACCCAAACTCAGGGCGATCACGACTCGTCGACCGTACTGTACTTCCCTTTATTATGACACTTGTGTTGCATGTTGTGTTCCCTGTGAATACTTCTTATAACATTTCGAGCCCTTTTACTATTTTCTCTTTTATCATTTTTATGATTTACTTACCTTTTGAAAAATGTAAGTAATTAGTTGGTATTTCTTTCGCTTAACCTTAATTTGACTAACCAGTTGATCTTTAAGTTGATTTTATTTATTGTCTCAAAAATAATTTTGGTTAAGCTATGTTAAAGTATTGAAGTATTTCTCAGATATTATAAATTTCTTTTCAGCTTTTAATTATTATTATTGTAAATGTTAGATACAGGATGTAACGCGATCGACGTATCAACGACTATCTATGGATAGAGGACCTCAGTGCACATCCATTTCACCCCCATGTGTTGGCCGATTTACAATCTGACTCCGATTACAATCTGTTGAGTTTGGGCTTGTGATTTTTTTTCTCAATATAGCTTAATAGTTGGCCTTTTGTATAATGTAATATTTCAAAACTATTGGCTTATTTTCGCAGACTCAACAGTCGGGCTATATTTGTGAATTTTCTTCAAGAATTTGATTTTTTCCAAAAAATCACAAATTCTAAAATATCTGCTGAACCACTGAAAATCGGCCAACATACATGGGGATGAAATGAATAGGTACTGAGGTCCTTTACCCATAGACAGCCGTTGATCCATCGATGTCGATGGCGTTACACTCTATATAAGTAGTTTAACCAATGGATTATTAGTCAATAGAAGATTTTTTTTTTTTTTTATAATTTCTCTCACTTACTCTAATACTATAATATATTTGTGTAATAAATACATTAGAAACCTGATTAACCAGACTAATTGTTATAGTTAAGTAATCAGATAAATAACCATCTGGGTAGTGTATGTATATTTTTAATTATGTACTAATATTCTTCATTTTTGAAAATATTTTATTAAAGTTTATTTTTCAATTAAATGTTAGCGCCTACATATACAAGTACCCAGTTTTGTAGTTCAGACAATACCCAATTCGTATAGCTGAGAGCCGGATAATCAAATCACTTTAGTATATTAATAATTATAAATAACACTTCCACTGTTATTAACGAAACTTTCTTCACTCTACATATGAAAATGTTTATTAAATATTTAAATGTATTTAATATTAATTTGTTTATATATAACTGTTGTTAAAATTTTAAATAAACATATGATTTATAGTTCAATTTTTCTACAAGTGTTTTTAATATTTGATGATATCTTTCTTTCTTTCAAAATATATGAGACTGCTAGTCTCATCACCTTCTACATTATGTAGTATTGACAGACATATTATAAATCTTTGTTTATAAGATGATAGATATCCAGTTATTGTTAGCATTATTACTATCTACTTAAAAAAATCTTTAAACATAGAAAATATCAATAGTCAATAGTCATCACGTATATTATTCAATTTACTACGGCTTTCTAAAACAATATCTTCTTTAGTAAATATACAATAATACTGTCCTTTTCCTGTAGGAGTAAGATGATACATAAAAAAAATAATGATAACAAATTTTCTAGTTCTTTAGACCATTATGTCATAGTAAGACAAAATTTGACTATAAATGTGATGTGTTGTGGATTCGATGTCTACAGAGGAAATAAATTGATTTCATTCTCTTGCTCTTATGAAATGCGCAGTGTTGAGTTTCACAACTAGAGAGAGACTAACACGAAGAACAGAGTGTCTTAACACTACTACAGCTACAGTGAATATATATTTAGTAAATTATCAGGTTAAATATTGCACTATATTATTAAATTATAAAACACATGCCTTTAAGAAATTTATGAAAATAAAATTATAGACTTGTAATGGACATGAAATTTAATAGAAAAATTAGATTTATTAATAAGAATATGAAATCAATACTAAAGACTTATTTTGTGTTTAGTGTTACATAGAATTTAGTTATTATATTATAAGGCCTTGGTGCTTTGAACATAAGAAAAAATAAATACCTTATAGAGGACGAATTGATGTTATTTTTGTCATATCAATCAGTGTGTTTTTCTTATATAAAAATACTTTTTATTTAAATAAAATTTCAATAATGTATATATTATTAATTTCAAAAATTAATGGGGTTACTTTCAATTGTTCATCAATTATTGAAAAAATTATGACATTAATAACATATCTCGAAATATTTTTTTTTAAGATAGCTGTATATTATTAAAGTTATAGTAAATGATTTAAATAATTTATAACTTTTTCCTTTAGTATTTATATAAGACAAAAGAGTTTTAAAAATTATGTTAAGTTCGAAGTTTTTCAAGAACATTATAACAACTACTAATTTTATCTTAGTTACAATTATAAATCAACCACATATATATGTAAATGTTACCTACGACCTAAATATCTTATCTTTTTTTATATAAAATATTTTTTTAATCTTTAAATAAGAGGCCGGTCGTGGCGCAGTGGCACGAGGTGTGACTGTAAAACCGACTGGTTGTGGGTTCGATCCCCACTCGAGGAGATGAAATATTTACTTAAATTTATATTTCCATTTCTTCGCTCTGGTGTCGAGGTGAAGCGCGGCGTTGAGTTCTGCCACTCAACACGCAATGCCTCCAGAATTCGGCAGAAAGTGGGGAATCCAGTGTCTTAACACTAGGTTCCCTCTGCCTACCCTGCTGTGTGCGGGATACAGCGTGAAGCTGATTTATTTTTAAATAATATTTTAATCCTTTGTACAACAATATAACTGTTGGTATAAATTGAAGTTTTTATTTTTTGCAGTTCTACGATGTAAACTTTAGTAGTGTTCAGTTATAAATATATTGATATTAATAATGAAATGGTAAATATAGGTTGCCATTTTGTAGTGTTTTATACATTGTGTATCATTTAATAAATGAGTTATACTAAATTTTAATGTTGTTTTATTTAAATTACAAAATATATTCAAATATTTTTGGGTGTTTTGGTGTATCGTTAGAATTATGGAGCAAAGATTTTTGATATCCTTTACTACATTGTGCGAGATGTGAATGAATATAAATATAGCAATTAAAATTCGGAAATAAAGTAAACATAACGGGACATTTAAGCGTAGATATTACTACTATTGTATAGTACATAAATTATATTGATTGTTCTACGATAATTAAGTTTATCATTGTAATAAGTGAGGCCAGTCATGGCAACAGGTTGTAAGTTCCACTCCCACCCCCATATGAAATGAAATATTTCAATTTAATCGCTCTAGTGTCAATAGTATAACGAGTAGGATGATGATGATGAAAGTAAGAGAAAAAAAAATTAAGTTCAACAATTTGATATCTTTAATATTTAAAAACAAGCTTTAAAATATCACTCACAAAATACACAAATATAAATAAATATGTATGAAGTGTTTCTTTTCGTTATTTTTTTAATGCTGATATCGATATTTTGACATCGATTATCTTACTTAAATAATATATTCAAGTGAAAACACAAAACGCGAATAACCTTCACATGTCATTGAAATGTCATTTCGACGTTCGTTATCAACCTTGTTGATACGGCAGTTTCGGCAAACAATTGTACCGAGAACACGAAAACTTTCCTTATTCGAAATGGAACCAAAAGTTAATTTAAAAGAAGACTCGGCGTTTAAAAAACTACAAGAATTCTACAATGTAAACGCTGAGAAAATAAATATTCATCAATTATTCCAACAGGATCCGGCCCGATTTAATAAATTCAGGTAAACTTACATTTAGTTCAATCAATAAAATGAAAATAGTTTGTTTTTAAATTAGTTTTGAGTAATTAATTTAGTATTTCACATATTTTGGATAAAAAAACTGGATCACAATACCTTTCTAATTCCATTTCACATTATTAAGTCATTCTAGTTTCGAAAAGGTCACCGGTAACGAAGCAATGTCATCGAGTTTGAACTTTTAAAAATATTTTATAATCTTTTAAAAATTTCTTATTGCTAAATACCTTAATTAAAAAGGGAATTGTAAACGAATAGATTATTATTCTGTTTCAAAGATTACTATACAATTTTTTTTATTTACTTTTTTTTCATATTAACAAATTCATGGCCAGATTTTACAATTTTTCTAATTTTTTTTATTATATAGATAACTTATGTAATGATTGTAATTTTTTCTATTGCTGATTATTTTAATATATTTTTTAAATTATATTTTGATGAAATTAAATTATGAGTTTTTCTTTTGATATAAATAATGTATGTAATTATTTTTTATGTAAATATACATTCATTCTTCAAATTCAGCCTTCGCATTCCAACACCTAATGATGGAGATATTTTACTGGACTACTCCAAAAACCGAGTGGATGATGCTGCCTTCCAACTCCTTTTGCAACTGGCAAAGAGTCGTAATGTAGAACAAGCGAGAGATGCTATGTTTTCAGGTATATTATAATTTATTTCATATATAAAATGTATATTTTGCCATTATTAGACAGATTTTATAATTGATTTAAAGATAGATAATTATCTTATCAGTAAGGAATCATATTTCTATTTATAATTATATTCAAGAGGCTTGTTTGATTTTATTTTTGATTAGTGAGATAATTACTTTTAGGTAGACTTCAGCATGATAGTTCTACTTTAGTAAATTACCTTTTTCCTTATATGATAACATTTATTTTCAAATTTTGTCAAAAAAATCATTTTTTACTTTTGGCTTACTTTTATCAAAAAATGTGATGGTAATTAATCTTAATGAAAATGACATATTATTATATGAAAACATATAGCACGGTAGATTTAGGGAACATAGTGTTAAGACACTCTGTTCTCAATTAGACACTTCTAATCCACATTTTCTGTTGACTTTCCTACTGTAAGCGGAATACAGCTTGAGGCTTCTTGCCGTGTGATCCCGGCCTAGAATAGGATCATTCTGGTACTGGTGGTGTCGTAAGAGGCCTACCACCCCTGGCATTTAAAACCGGCCTGAAGTATGCCACTTATGTTTATGCCACTGCGTTTCGCATCAGGTAATGCCAGGCCCCGGCGCCCAACCCACCTTACAGGCAGGCAATGCAACTGTAGCTCCTCTGGTGTTGCACGGGGTCGTGGGCGGCGGTAATCACTTACCATCAGGTGACCCGAACGCTCGTTTGCCTTGTCTTTTCCATATATAAAAAAAAGGGCTACATATATGTCAATAATATACATTTTTGGTAATTGATTTTTTTATAATCACATCAGGTCAAAAGATCAATTTTACTGAAGATAGAGCAGTACTTCACATAGCATTACGCAACAGACAGAACAAGCCTATACTGGTTAATGGGAAAGATGTAACACCGGATGTGAATGCAGTACTCGCTCATATGAAGGAATTCTCCCAACAAGTTGTTAGTGGGAATTGGAAAGGGTAAGGATAAATGACAATATGGAGTACAGTGTATAATATGGAATTTATTTGTTTCTCATATTTGTTTAACATTTTTTTACTGCATTTCTTATGTTAAATAATAAATAAAAATATTTATTTAGTTGAAGCCAGTTGTGGCGCATAAAGTGTTACGGTAAAACTGACTGCTTGAGTGAGTTCAATCCCCACTTAAGGAGATGACATATTTACTTAAATTTATATTTCCATTTCTTTGCTCTGGCGTCGAGGCAAACCGCGGCGTTGAGTTCTGCCACTCAACACGCAATGCCTTCAGAATTCGGCAGAAAGTGGGAAACGGAGTGTCTTAACACTAAGTTCCCTCTGCCTACCCTGTTGTGTTCGGGACTAAAAAAAATATTTTTTTTATTTCCTCGCTCTGCCCACCAACACGCAATACTTTCAGAATTCGACAGAAAGTGAGGAACGGAAGTGTTTTAATGGGAACGGAATGTCTTAACATTAGGTTTCCAGGCTACCTCCGCCTTCACTGCTATGGGCGGGATACAGCGTGAAGCCAAAAAAAGTCCTCTGTCTTATTATTTATTACTGAGTTATTTATTTATACACAATATTTATAGATATACAGGCAAGCCAATAACTGATGTTATAAATATTGGTATTGGTGGCTCCGACTTGGGCCCTCTTATGGTCACTGAAGCGCTTAAGCCATATGCTAATCATCTTAAGGTATTGTATACTGATTTATTATTATAATTTTAGCGTCTCTATAGCAATATATTATTAGCAATAAATATAGTCTTATCGTGAGGTAGGCACAGGGAACATGATGCTAAGGCACTCACATAAATTAAAATACTTCATTCATGGAAATGAAAAACATAATATGTAATAAATTAAAAAAAATGTAATCACACCCCCAGGTGGGTACCAACCTTAAACCATCGCATTTACAAACACTGCGCTGTGACTGTTCTTGTAATGCCTTCCTATTTTTGATCTACTTAAAAAAAAAGGAGGTTCTCAATTTGACCTGTTTTTTGAACGTGAATTTTGAACGCGATTATTTTTCGCGTTTGACTAAACAAATTTTGATACGGTTTTCAGAAACGTATTTGTTATACTCAGATTATGGTATTTTAACCCACTTAAAAATAGAGGTTCTCAGTTATTACAAACTTATAAAGTTTTTTAATCTATTATCTTTTCAATAGGTACATTTCGTATCAAACATAGATGGCACCCATTTAGCGGAAGTCCTCAAACGCTTGAACCCCGAGACGGCGTTGTTTATAATTGCGTCTAAGACATTTACAACTCAAGAAACTATTACTAACGCGACTTCAGCGAAGAATTGGTTTTTGGAAGTGGCTAAAGATGTAAGTAGATTTAATTAATTTTAAATTAAAATTTAAACTTTTTCTCATTTATAATAAACAAACAATTCTAAACATTAAAAGAATTGCAAATTGTTAATTGTTCATATTAAAAACAAAGAAAACTAATGATTTTATTATTTTTTGTTATGAAAGTATTCTATAACATTTTTAGTTGAACTTATAAAAAATTGTATGTAACAGAATAAAATAAAAGGACGGAAAGTTTTAGTATATTATATTTTTTTGTTTTCCAAAAAGTATTTTTCTCTTCTAAGTGTGAAGTAGCATTTTTAAAATGATGAAAATATTGTATTGTCATTGGATCAGTATACATATTTGTGAACAATTTTAAGCAAATCGAAAGGCGTAAAATAGTGTTGAACGATATAATTTTTTTAACGTAGCGGGATTTGAACCCGTGCCACTTTGACCACTAAGTAACAAGCGTGGGTTCAAGTCTCGCTACGAACAAATTTTATACGTTTTCTTACTAAGTATTATTATTATTTTTTTTTCATTTTTGATTTCCTTCCAGCCGTCAGCAGTATCAAAACACTTTGTAGCGTTATCCACGAACGGGGAGAAAGTCACAGCCTTCGGTATCGATCCGAAGAATATGTTTGGTTTCTGGGACTGGGTCGGAGGAAGGTACAGTATTAGTATTGTATATTTTTAGTTTCACGTTTTATCCCCATATTGTTATATGCGGGGTAAAGCAGGTTAGACAGTGAGAGTTTTGTGTTAAGACAATCTGTTGTAAGCTTGCTGTCTCAATTCGAGACACAGCGTATTCGATGGCGGAATATGACTCCGCACCACTCCTACTTTATTTGGTTAATCCCCGCGAGTGGGGATCGAACACGCACCCATTGCACTAACTATTTTAAAGTTTATTTTATTGATATTTAGTTTTCGCATAGTCAAATTTAATATAATAATTTAAACATAACATTAATATACACATAATTATAACTTAGCTATAATTTTGCAAATCAACACACACGCTATGGATATGAGTAGATGCATAATTTTTTTTTCTTCTTTTTTGTGTGTTATAGATATTCTCTATGGTCGGCCATTGGTTTATCCATTTCATTGTACATCGGCTTCGACAACTTTGAAAAACTTCTAGACGGGGCTAATTTCATGGACAATCACTTTATTACCGCACCATTGGAAAAGAATGTTAGTATATTTTCAATTAACCTTTTTTTTAAGTCTGGGCACTAGCTAAAGGTTTTTTCAAGTCTTGAGCTACAGAAACTGTAGCTAGAGTTTCGGTAGCTTTTCATATTTTAAACATTTTTAAAGTGTTATTTCACACTTTCTAAATAAGTATTTAGTAGTAATTTATTTTCATATGTTATAAAAATAGGTTAAATCGTTTTGAACACAAGATTTTTATATTCAAGATTAAATTGAACTTGAATTGAGTATTATCAGCTTCACGCTATGTTCCGCATGTAGCTAGACAGGCAGAGGGAGTTTAGTGTCAAGACACTCTGCTCCTCACGTTCTGCCGAATTCTGGAGGCATGCTTTGCCTCGACATAAGAGCGAAGCTATGAAAAATTTAAATATTTCATTTCCTTGAGTGGCGATCGAACCCACAACCTGTCACGTTTATAGTCACGTTTATACACATTTGTGCCCCTGCGCCACGACTGGCCCCAATTGAGACTGAATTGAGTATGTTGTATAATTATATTTTATTTATAAATTCCAGGCGCCAGTAATTCTTGCGTTACTCGGTATATGGTATGGTAACTTCTATGGAGCCGAAACACACGCTCTACTACCCTACGATCAGTACTTACATAGGTAAGTAGCATCTATTAGAGAGAGAGAGAGAGAGAGAGAGAGCCAATAGTAGAACAGTAGAGCCAGTACTTCCTGGCTTCGAAAATTATTTGACATTGAAACAATTTTGTTGTGATTTTTTTTAGATTCGCCGCCTATTTCCAACAAGGCGATATGGAAAGCAACGGTAAATACGTGACGAGGAGCGGTCAGCAAGTGTCTTATAACACTGGACCTATAGTGTGGGGGGAGCCCGGGACTAACGGACAGCACGCTTTCTACCAGCTCATACATCAAGGGACTAGGTACATGCCATTTTTTATGTAGCAGTACAGTATAGTAAAATTTTCCGAACTTTTTTAGTAAGAAAATCCTAAAACGAAATCTAACAATCTACAGCTAACTTAAGAGCGACCACAACTCGTCAGCCGTACTATATTTCATTTAAATATTTACTAAATTTTGCATTTTTATTTCTTGACTTTGACTAGCGTAAGCGAAGTGGACAGGGGGCTAAGGCCGCAGTTGCTATAAAAATATCATTGAAGAACAACAGCGTAAATTCTTTTTTTTTTGCACAATATTTTTTACTATAACAAAGGCATTTCATTAATATATTTAATTTATATGACCGGTTTTGATTAATGTTGAAACATTTCAAAATAAGTTTAGAGTGCTTGTAGTATTGTTTGGGGACTCGAGTTTAACTCCCGTTGAATTTCAGTATCCATAGAAAGAAATTTTTAATTTCTAAAAAAAATACATTTTTCCTTTAACATGTCAATAATATAATAGTAATATATTTATAATACCAATAATTAAATATGTCTCTAGATTGATTCCCTGCGACTTCATAGCGCCGGCACAAACGCACAATCCTATATCCGGTGGAATCCATCATAAGATATTGCTTGCCAACTTTTTGGCGCAAACGGAGGCTCTGATGAAAGGAAAAACTGCTGAAGAGGTTAGTTAAATTGTGTTAATTTTCTTTTATTTTTACTAGCAAGATAGATAATGATTGACTTTTGATTTGAATTTGTGACATTGCGTCTGTTGATGGATTTCAATGCCGCACTTAAAAGAGATATAAACTTCTGCAAAACAAAAAAAAATCTTCTGTGGGAAAACATAGAATGGGCTCTCTACCATCCTAAAACAACGTTTTACTCCTAAATTTATAAAATAAAAAAATGGTCAGTGTTTTGAGCCTCACACTCTATCCCACTAGCAAGGTAGGCAGAAGGAACCTGGGAACCTTGTGTTCAGGAACTAGGTTCTTAGGTTCTCTCGTTCCTCATCCAGACTTCCGTCCCCACTTGCGGCCAAATTTTATAGGCATTGCGTGTTGAGTGGTAGCACTCAACGCCGCGTATTGCTTCGTTAATCGAGCGGGAATGGAATCCACCCTATCGCGCTTACAATTGCACACTCTTGCGATGCCAAAGCTGCCAAATATATTTTTATATATTTTATAACTGAAATATAATTAAAATAATAAACTTCAAGGCAAAATCGGAGCTCGTGAAATCAGGCATGGCCCCCGAGGCCATTGAGAAGATACTTCCACACAAAGTGTTCAAAGGCAACCGTCCCACCAACTCAATTGTTGTGAAGAAAATATCACCTTTCACGTTGGGAGCTCTCATTGGTAAGGAATTTATTGAAATATTAGCTTATTGTCTGCAAAATGATAGTTTGACACCCTGGCACGGGCTTAAGTCCCGCTACGTTCATTTTTTATAAGTTTTATAAATAAGTATTTTTCTTTCGTGTAACTGTGGAATAACACTTAAAAAATGTTAAAAAATATGATTTTTATAAGGTTTCTATGAAACACATTGTTTGGAAAGATCTTTTTGACTATTATAAAATCATAGCTTATTGTCACGTTCCTCCGAACCGAACGAGAGCGCGAAACAAACGATCGGTTTAAACCGTTCACGTTGTAATTATTAGATTAGAAAACAAATAAATGTTAATTTATCGGAAAAAAAAAAAATTCAATTAACTCAGTAATTATAATATAGTGATAATATTACAATTCGTAAAAGTATGCAATTTTTCGTCTATATTTTCTTAAGGCATTATCAAAATATGACATTATCAAAGTAAAATTAAGTTTACCCGTAATTCGACATTACATACAACCAGTTTTTAATTTTTTATTAATTAGACTAAATTTCGTGACTAATTTCCAAGACATTGCCTGTTGAGTGGCGAATTTCGAAACCGTGCTGTCTTGTTACCAGATCGAGGAAATGAAAATAATGTATTCCTTCGAGCGGGAATCGAATCTAGAACCGATTCCTTTAAAGATTTTTATAGTATGTAGTTATATAGAGGATTTTTATTTCCAGCTATGTACGAGCACAAAATCTTCACACAAGGTGTAATCTGGGACATCAATTCCTTTGATCAATGGGGTGTAGAGCTCGGAAAGCAGTTGGCCAAAGCCATTGAGCCGGAGCTCCAAGGTTCAAATCCTGTGTCGAGCCATGATGCATCCACTAATGGACTTATTAACTTCTTAAAGGAGAATTTTGCTTAGGAATAATATTTATGTAGAAATAATAACATTTCATAATAAATATTTATTATTTATTATAAATAAAGTAGCAGTTAGAGTAAATATGGTTTGGTGATATATATTACCTTTTTTGTAAAAAAAAGTACTCAAGTATTTTTTTGAGACAATCTACAACTTCAAAATGCCTAATATATTGAAAAAAAATTACCAAAAATTTATATCTTGAAGCTAATGAAAAAATGATTTAAACTTTGATTCAATATCGAAATCATCGATATTTTTTTTTAATTATGAAAAAATATTAAATCAATATTTATTGTTAAAATTATTAAAAATTTGACTACTCATCTCTCTTTTGATAAAGATCTTATATAATGAAATGCTCGTTTTTGACTTTTTGTTATTTAAAAATGTTAATTTTATTACTTGTGCTGTATTTTGAAAGTGTATATGAATTGAAATTATATTGAATAAATCTATAATTGTTCGAATTAGCGTTTTAATTTGTTATCTCTTCCTAATAAATAGCGTTGAAAAAATAGCATTAAAAAAATAGTAGGTACTATTTTTTCAACGTTATTTCCTACTTACAACTGGTTAGGAAGAGGAAACTGATGTTAACACTAGGTTTCCCGTGCTATGTTGAAACGTTTTAGTGGTAAAACTCAATGCCGTGCTGTGTTGAGGGAGGAAATGAAAATAACTAAGTTTCTCAAGTGGGATCGAACTCACGACCGACGCGCTTTATCTAACGCTGCTAATAATAGAATAAAAAAAATATTTTGACCTTTAAATTTGGAGTTAAAGGAAGTTTGACAATTAACTTTTATGCTAGTTAAAATGTTTCTCCGTACCTAAAATGTTACGGAGAAACACGAAAGAGTAGGGCAGACGGGCCATGGCTATGTATATTATGGTAAAAACCTTTTATTAGGTCGAGCTGTAACTATGTAAGTATGTAATAAAATCATGAATCTCAATTACACGCACTTCTACTTTTGCATCATCATGAAACTTGTCAATTATGTAGATTAGATGACAAAACAATATTATCATCTAGTCATAATAATACCATCTTTCTCTTCTTCTTTTTTTTAATATGTAATTTAAAAAATATTGTTTTAGGAATAATTTTAAAGATATGAAAAAAAATGTAAAAAAAAGTATACTGTTGGTGCATATTGTTTCTGCCTGTAAGGGGAATAACACCGCAATGTATGTTTTATTATTTAACTTGTGTATTTTTCCATGTAATGTGTATATATATACTGTTGGTGGATCTTATAAATAAATAAATCTAGTCATACTCACAGCATCTGGTCTGATGAAGGGGCTGAGGGATGCCTGGTGGAAACTTGTTCTGTCTACTAGTAAGCATATGTCCGATGCTTGTTAGTTTGCGCTCATTGTAATTAATATCTTGTCTTATTAATGTATTTTATGTGAGAGACAAATAAATATGTACATATAGATGTTTTGATGCATTTATAGACATAAACTGGCTTTGAAATAGTTATGGAAACATATCTAAATTCTCTATATAATATTAAAATTAGTTCAGTCTAATCAGTGTCAAGCTCCGCCATTCAATGAAATGAATGTACTTCTAAATTACTCACAATAAATAAATATATTGCCGTCGTGGCGCTGCGGCACAGTATCAGAGTGTAAACGCGACGATCCCGTTGGCGGAATAAATTATTTTTATTTCCCCGCTCTTGTAACAAGCAAACCACAGCGCGGCGTTGAGTTTCGCAACTCCATACGCTATGTCTCGGATATACGGAGGGTAGGATAGATATATGGAGGGTGCGTCGGAAACAACTTAACACTACTTGGTCACTGCCAACGCTGCTATGAGCAGGCGTGAAAAAAAACATTGGCGACAAAGTAAGGAATTTTATAAAAAAAAAGAAAATTGTATATTATTAATTGATATATTTACACAAAAAATTGGTCGGCTTCTACACTATTACACAGTCTTGTAGAAGTCACCTGTTCAACAGATGAAATAAATCAGAAATTACGCATATAAGAATTACATGAAAGAAATTGTACTTAATAATTTATAATTAAAAAACCGGCACAAACTCCAAAACGTAAATAAACAATATAAGAAAAGAGAATCTCCAAATGGTTGAACATATTTTCTTGAATAGTAGCTCACATGACACACTCGATAAGACACCTATCTATATATATAAAAGGACTTGTGCTGACTGACTGAGGTAAGACGCACGCAGAGCCGTAACCGCTGATGGTAGAAACGTGAAATTTGGGCAGATGTTTATTTTCGTATTCTGGACATCCACTAAGAAGGGAATTTGAAAAATTTTAACCCTAAAGGGATGAAATAGGGGTTGAAAGTTTGTATGGATTTTTTTTAAATTGGCACCGATTCTTATAAAATTTTAAATCCAGACTCTTAAAAATATTTCATTGAACACGTGTTTCATGGTTTTTAAGAATGAACCCCCTAAGGCTTCAAATAAGGGGTTGAAAGTTCATATGGAAAAATCTTTAAATCGCCACCGATTTTTATAAAAAATTAAATTCAGATTGTTAAAAATATTTTATTGAACACGTGTTTCGTGGTTTTTTTAGAATTCACTCCTAATAAGCGGGCGAAGCCGCGCGCGCCCTCTAGTCAAACAATAAAAGTAAATCGAAGTCGGATGACTATTTGGGAGCTACACTGCGTCAGACATACATTTATAGTTTTTACTTCAATTCAAAATAGTAGCAATAAATTGAAATTTTAAAAATTAAAGTGCATAATTTAGCGCCTATATCAATTTTTATGTCAATTACATTCATAAGATAATAATGAATCAAAATGTCACAAAACATAAATTGTATTATTATTGGTATTTTATTTATTTAGGTTTCCTTCCCCTTCCGCCGCCGGTTTTGGCTTTTTTGTTAGCATTCTTCTTATCTTCTTCAGCTTTGCGTTTTGGATTCGGCGTTGTTGATAAAACCTGTGAAAAATAATAAATATTATAAAAAAAATATATATATTTTTAATATTTAGGCCATTTTTTTGTTAATAAAATTTCAGGGGTGGGGCACAAGACTTTAATTCTAGAGTGGGTACAGCCCACCAGCCCTCCTCCTCCTTGGCCTGTTCTCAGTCTGTGGAATTGAGTTCTGTTACTCAATATGCAATAATTTTGATTTGTATTGGGCAAAAAACGTGTGTAGATTCGGCTTCTACTATATGTAGGATACACACTCGTTTGCCTTGTCTTTTTCCATAAAAAAAAAATATTACGTGAGGCTTAGCAACATGCTTTTGTAGGAGAAATAAACAGAATTTATTGAGACGAATCTAACTAGCCTAATGTAAACACTAATGACTAATGATCATCCCAGGGTATCGTCTCCCACCTCATATTCGCATCAGATCAGCTCAATGGTATCATATTTGTATAATATATGTATGAAATAATGTGGAGAAGCAGGACATTTTTATAAAGTTATTAGAGTTATTAAAAAATAAAAACCTTAAAAAATCCATCCAATCTCCCTTGTACTGAACCAGAACGAGCTTTCAACAGTTTCTTGGCTCCATTCCTAACTCTCTCCTCACTGAACTGTTTATCTCCGCAGAGGAACTTCACTAGCCCTTCTTCATCTGGATCCGTCCATTTTAACTAGAATATAATAAAATATTAATTTATAGGCAGACGAAACCTACTTTTAAAACAATCTGTTCCCTGTTTTCCGCCGAATTTTCAAGTCATTCATTGCGTTTTGAGTTGTAGAATTTAACGAAGCGCTTTTGCCTTGGTATAGGAGCCAAGAAATTAAAATTTTGACAAATAATAATACATTCCCATGAGTGAGAATTGAATCCACAATCGTCGCGTTATTGTACTCTTTTGTGTCTCTGCGCCACGACTGGCGCCAATGGCCTCGATTTAATAGTTAGACGATTATAAAAAAATATGCCATAAACTTTTTTCAGTGTAGACAAATATATTTTAGTGCTAAGACGCTGTTCTCGACTTAAATTCAATTTTGAAGATAAAATACAATGAGTGCCAGAACTGGATGCCACGCCTCATATTCATGGTCTGATTAGTCCAAACTGTCATGTTAACTATGTAATATCAAAACAGTTATTTACTGAGAAAACTAAACAATTAAATCAGCTTCACAATGTATCTCACACAGCAGCATGTGTTAAGTGTGTAACCTAGTGTTAAGACACTCCTTTACCCATTTTCTACCGAATTTTTCAATACATGGCGTGTTGTGTGGCGGAATTTAACGCCAGGACTCAGCGCCATATTCCTTACTACTTTTCATCAAAAAAATGTTTTTTTAGTGCCTAAGAAATATTTTGAACTTGCGATAATTTAACATTAGTAAAAAGCAAAAACTTCTAAGACTAAAGTAATAATCAATCAAAAACACAGTTTTATTATTAAGCACTTACTTCAATATCGTCACCATTATTAACCTCAGGTTCAATAAACAATCTTCTAGCATTCTCAAAAGCCCAGTTCTCAGGCGGCTGATATTTTTTAACATCTATGTTATGTAGTATTTCTTCAATTGAACGATGCTGTTTTATAAGTTCTATTGCTCTCTTAGGGCCAATGCCTCGTATTGATTCACAGTAGTCACAGCCTAGGAGTATGCAGAGGTCGATGAACTGTGGGTGATTTTAACAAATATTATATTTTAATATGTTAAAGTCAGATATAATTTGATATATTTAGATTATTTGTAAAAATATATTATGTTTTTTTTTCTAGTGTGTTCGCACTTAGGAAAGAAAAATACTTTTTAGATAATCTCTTAGAAGCCGTCCAAGTGCTCTGAAGAAGTTATTACATGAATCTACTTATTAACATAAATATTCAATTTATTAATCTTTCATTTAACAAAAAAAAAGTTATGGGGTTCTAAATTGATACTTAAATATGTACTGATGATATACAGATCTCCTTTTAATATATTGTGTTTTGATAGAACTTAAAAAGTTTGTCTAACCTGGTTGAGGAAATATTTTATCCATTGTATTATTACATGTATACTTGACTATCAAATCTTATTTGTAAAAAGAGCTCTTCTATGAAGATTGTGCGATTGAAAGAACAAGAAATTTCACATAAAATTACACAATATTAAAAAATAAAAAACTAGCGGCCAGCCCGCCATAATGCATACTCAAATTTATTCTTATATTATAACCATATAATAAAAAAACATTTAGTTGCCGATATCCCATTGTTAAAAAAACGTACCCCAATTATAAAAGAATATTTCATGTTCTATTTACCACAATTACCTATTTTCTATAATACACTTAAGTAATAGCCAACTTTACCGCCATTACCTATAACTCAATTTCATGAACAAAGTGTGTGCGATGTTATCTCTTTGACAGGTTTGTGTCTGTGTGTATCATTCTTAATAAATGGTGTTTTATTTTACCATGATAATTTTATTATTTATTTTGCTTGGAAAAAAACACTTTTTCAATTTAGCCAAAATCTCTTTTGTTTTATTTGTATTAATTAGGCTTTTATAGTTGTTAAAACTGTGCTTTCATTTAAAGTGGTGAAGATAAAAACACTGTATACTAACCTCATTATGATTCAACTCTAACCCTTTCAGCACATTATCCAAGTGGAACTCTTGCACAGGCATTTTTCTTGCTTCAGAAAATGTCAAATGTCTTAAAAGAACATTTGAACCGAATGTCAAGGCGTCCATGTCTTCTGTGGCCACTGCATAAACTTTACCAGCTTTCACCTAGA
>JAATLQ010032670.1:116913-131931 GCA_013421005.1 Heliconius erato x Heliconius himera
TGGTGAAGATAAAAACACTGTATACTAACCTCATTATGATTCAACTCTAACCCTTTCAGCACATTATCCAAGTGGAACTCTTGCACAGGCATTTTTCTTGCTTCAGAAAATGTCAAATGTCTTAAAAGAACATTTGAACCGAATGTCAAGGCGTCCATGTCTTCTGTGGCCACTGCATAAACTTTACCAGCTTTCACCTAGATATTTCAGAATATTTTTAAAAATATTATGGCATTTTTTATCAATATTTTTGTATATTTTTTCTTTTTCATGATTCATGTTGTATCTTGCATGTAGCAGGGTACGCTAGTGGAAACTAAGTTTTAAGATATTTTGCTCACCTCATGCATTATTTCTTCAAGAAAGTAGGGTGCTTTGTCTTGTTACCAGAGTGAGGAAATTTAAATAATTAATTCCTATATAAACAACTGTCTTATTTAGTTAGATTTTGCTATTGCGCCTAACAGCCTCAAACATACAAATATAATTAAAAACTTGAGCTTATAAAAATATTTTATTAGAATTTTATTAATATTATCTAAATATGGTTAATTTAAAAATGTTTTTTTTTTATGGAAAAAGACAAGGCAATAGAGCATATAGGTTGCAGTCACAGCCACTCACAACCCCATGCTTTCTAGACAGTCATTGTGGAATACAGAGACAAGAAATTGACTATAAATAAAGGTTGTAGGTTGAATGTTGTTGTTGAATGAATTCTGGCAGATATCTGAGAATTTGACAGTAAGTTGACTTTATTTATGTATGCGGAAGGCAACATGAAGCAGAAAAAATAAAAGATTTTCTAATAAAAACATACTAAAGCTGCACACTGTGCCTCTGCTTCACAAGGAGCTTCAACTACAGGAACTCCCATTAATTTTAGTAATTGTCTTGCTTCCTCACCATGTTGCTTTGTCACTTTAACTAGACGTCGGTTAAACTTCTCTATTGAAGCTTTATCACCTAGAAAATAGAATTAATATGTAAGTATATATATATATATATACCATGATGTCAATGGGAATAAATATTAAGTTTCATCAAATTATTACTTCATACATACCAGCTTCAGTAGCCTTTTGAAGTTCCTTTTCAGCTTCCTCCCTCCTTTCAGCCCTTTTGTTTAATTGATGAGATTTCATGTCTGGTGGTTTACCATCGAATACGTAAACTGGTTTGATACCATTGTCTACCAAACGAATTGTTCTATAGAAAGTTCCCATTAAATGTGATGTAGTTTCACCATCAACTGATGTTAACTGAGCACCTGTACAATATTACAGTAGTATAATTTTTGTTGAAATTTTTTAACAGGATTATGACGATATAGAGAGGTAACTATATTATGAAAATTAATTACCTTCACTTCTTACGGCTATAAGAAACTGATACAAGCTCATGGATGCATCAATTGCCACCTTTCTTCCTGTCAACGATAAAATATATTTTGTAAATAACCTCTTTAAATAGAAGTAATATGTTTTAAACACAATATTTACATACCGAAATAGTTTTTGATTTCCATTTCTTTTACTGCTTGTGGTGCTATATCAGCTATTAACTTTGATAAACCTATAATACCCATACTGTTTGTTTAGGTCTTATCAAATTACAATTCAAACACAAATTTATAGCATTTATATATTCACTTGAATCTTAATCTTCTTCTTAAGAATCTTAAATTTTAACGAAATATGCACTCAAATAAAAGACAGCCGGTTTCAGGAACGCGGGAAAATGGAAATATGACATTGATTATTAACTTAAAATTTTTGGGTTGTGCAACATACAAATTGAAAAATTTTAAATCGATGTGGCGTTATCGATTATATAAATTTTTTGATATTATTATTAATATCCAATTTGTTTAAAATGTTCTTAAGAAGATAATAAATTACAGTAAAATTGTCGTAACATAACTATTAATAAAATAATTGTCTAAAACGCTGTAAAATATAATCGAAGCAATATCGGAACGTTGTTTTACTTTTAAGTTTATGTGTCAAATTGTCAAATTGTCAATGATGAACTTATAAACCTAGAACAAACAGTTATATTTTTATTCAAAGGAAGAAATTAATTACTTAGCAAATACTTACTTATATACAATATAAATATATTGTATTTATATTTATTATATTCCAAAATATCAAAAGTTATTTTAAGTTATTAAATTTCACTTTAAAAGAGAAAACACCCTTTATTGATCGCTTATATTAAAATTGCTCCTGTTTATTTGAAAAGTATTAATTTGCTGCTAGGATTTTAGTGCAATTTCTTAAGAAGAACATATATTTTAACAATGGGAAATTATTTTTCAATCAACTTGGAAGAACATTATAAGCAAAACGAAAAATTTTTACAAACATTAAATGAAATTAATGTAAGTGTACAATACAAAATCACTTAACTAAAAAAAAACCACACTTTTTAATCCGTAGGGTGAATAGCTAAAATATCTTATAACAGTAAGCCTTTTTCATTAAATAATCATAATTATTATTTCATTTTATTTAATTTTGATAGATGGAGAGACAAATTCAATTGAGAGATCAAATGGCTGAGAGGCAAAGAGCTATGGTAATGGCAAAAAATAGGGATTTGTTTCTTTGGTATACAACATTTTATGTTGCTGCAGCAACTAGCTTGTTTACTGGGTAATTAATTGATATATTTTAAATGTTAATATATGTATATTTTGCAATAAAAAAAATATCAAGATTCACACACCCACTTATAATCTATTGTTAAGACCACTCCATTCCCAATTTTTTACTGAATTCTCGAATTACGATGTTGAGTGAGGAAATGAAAATAATTAATTAGGTGGAATTCAAAGCCTAATTTTGCCATGTTGCCAGAGAGGGAAAATGAAGATATTAAATATTTCACTACCCATAGTGAGAATTGAAACAACTAACAATATTTACAGTCACACACTTGTGTGTGTTGAATTTATATTTTAATAACTAATACAGGTGAAGTATTTCTATTCTACAGATTTAGAAGAACAAAACGGGCCTATTTTCTATTCCCTCTTTTGCCTCTCACTTTTGTTAATCTTTATTACTGGGATCTTGCATATGGTAATAAGATGCACCGTCTGAGATGTAAGTTATTTGAATAATTTTTAATTTATCCACTTATCCATTTCAACGGTTACAGTTTCAGAACTTACAACATTTATTGTTTTGGTGAAAAGAGTACAAGATTTGAAGAAACGAGGAATAGTGCAATCAAAATATATATTTTATTCAGCTACACTCTCTATCCCAAATATAGCAGGGTAGGCAGAGGGAAACTAGTTATCAGACAAACAACAACAAGACAGACAACTCAAAGCCACAAAATCTAAATATAATTTCACTATAACTTCTGACCATCATTTGAATTATAATAAGATTTTTGTTACTAATGTAACAAATATTACCTAGACCTAATGGTCTGTTATTAAATTTAGATTTTTTCTTATTTAACAATTTTTGTTATAAAAGTAAACTGATATTTGTTAAAGTAAGATCTACAGTATTTATTAAATATTTCAGTGGAAGCAGAACATATAATGACCCATGAATCTGATATGTTATTACTGCCATGTGGACTGCCAACTCCATCGTCAATTGACCAAGGCCGTAGAGACGAAGAAGAAAAACAAAAAATTCACCCTCCAATGCCTTAAAGAAAAGAAATTACTTAATTTGTGCTCTGAAGTGTGCCTTCATTGCATTATACCTTAGAAGGCATTGACTATTCAATGTATCAGCTAGAATGCTTTTTTCCTATAAAAAATATTTAAAAATTCAGATTTAAAATCGTAAAGTAACATTTTAATATAATATCTTAATATGGTATGGTCTTCTAATATTGAACTTTACGACTGAAATGATGATCGTATATAAGCAAAAAATCAATTATTATAAGAATATGAGTAACTTATTTATATGAAATCTCCATTTTTTTTATGTAATATTTAGTTACTTGTATCGGATTTATTTTGCATTTCTTTAGAATAGTTGAATCTAGGCCAAAACAAACTAGCATGTAAGTAAAAAGAATTATCTACTTTATTTAAATTTATTTATGACGCTTATTAAAACATCGAAATTTATATTAAGTTTAAAAAATATATTTTTGTGATATAGTATTATTATATTTTATATTGCAGGTTTTTGATATTTTTTATTTTGTTATTTTTACTTATTTGATCTGTATAAAAACGTGTGGTGAACTTTCAATTGACAACTTAAATATGTGATAATGTTTTCACTTTAACTAAAAGTATTTTCATGATTGTGGTAGCTATATAAGGATTTTATATAAATGTTAATGTTCATCCATTCACACAATAAGTATTATTAGATTAGATAGTTATTTCACTGCTATATATTTCGTATTTACCTATCAATGTTGTTTCGAATAAATTTTTAAAAAAATATATTTGTTTTTATTTACAATCTAGCCTGTATAAAGTAGTAAAATACACAAAATACATAAGCTTTGTATTTTTTTATTATCGATTCTTATAATTAGTATCGATTAAATAAATCATCATGATTATTATAATTGACAGTTGTACATGTCAGTTTCCATGGCAACGAAAATAGTGTTTGGCGCCGTAAACAAATGAATTACGTGTCACACAATAAAACGTGCTGCTAAAAATTTTCATAAAAAATATACTATTTAATCCAGTGGTGTTCAGTCATGGGCTTTATATTTAATTTTATTTAATTCCCTTTACTTGTAAGTATATCTCATAATATTTTAAATTAGGCAAAACAGTGATTATGTATTAGTTATTGACGTGGTTGCCCGGTATTCCTCCAAATATAATCAATATTATTTAATATTTTGGTAGTCATGCTACAGTATTCAAATTAGTGTACGATATTTACTGTAATTTGCATATTAGATGCCCGAATTTTTGAATAAAGTGGATTCCCTATGAATATTTATTGGCGTTTTACAATCGAACTTTTCAGCGGCTTGTACAGACGCTCAGCTAAAAATGAATCAAGCACAAAATGTTAAGCGCGACGATAAAAAGAAAGAAGTTTCAAATAAAATTTCGAAAAAAAGTCCAGAGAAAAACATGTCGGAGATAGATGAACATATATTAAAACGATTTGATATTAAGAAGAGATTGGGTAAAGGCGCGTACGGTATAGTATGGAAGGCTGTGGACAAGAAGACCAAAGACGTAGTTGCTATTAAAAAGATTTTTGACGCTTTTCGTAACCAAACTGACGCTCAAAGGACGTTCCGCGAAATTATTTTTTTACAATCCTTTCGCAATCATCCAAATATTGTGAAATTACATAGCATTCACAGGTAAAAGAAGTTTTCGTTTATTAAAAACATTTTTTTTTCAGTTAAGTATTACAGACAGAGTTTTACCAAACTAATTAAGTTTTCCTATATATTTATTAATCCTAGAAGTTATTAAAAAAAAATCATACCTAATCATTTTTAAAAGTGAAATGTGAGATAATTTAACACGAGTAACACGACTTTAAAAACATAATTTATACTTTTAATTAATAACTATTACCTACCTCTTTTATTTATTTGAGCGTCCTATGAATGTACCTAACCGTTAAAAATCTAACATATTAAGATTTCTAATGAAATATGCTCATATTTAAGAATATTTCATTTTCAAGAACAAGCCTTTCGTTTTACTTTTTTATTTACTAAAATGCGTATATCGTATTAAAGTCCTTAATGTTAACCGAAATGTTATGAATATTTTAAATTGTATGGGGGTCATTTTTTCATTACACCATAGCAGTCTAACTTCCAAACTCTGTGAATATATTTTTTTTTTTTTTTTTTTAATAAAAAAAATGCCGCTTTAATCAATACAAAATCTATTGTAGAGCTCTAAACAACCGCGATATCTACCTCGGATTTGAATACATGGAGACAGACTTACACAATGTCATAAAAAGAGGCAATATATTGAAGGATATACACAAAAGATACATAATGTATCAAATGTTGAAAGCGACTAAGTACATTCATTCTGGTAATGTCATACACAGAGATCAGAAACCCAGTAATGTTCTTATCGATAGCGCTTGCAGGTGAGTTCACTTATAATGTTACTATATTATACTAATAAAAGAAAATATGCTTCTAATGTTTATTCATTGCACGGTGTTAAGTCCCGCTACTCTATATAGAATTGAATTCTGATGGAAAACGGAAAACGTCTACCTTGTTGTAAGCGGAGTGAAATGAAGCTGTGAAAAAATTATATACATCATACATATCATGTCTGAGAAAATACTATATTACTTAAGTGTTACAATGAAAAAAAAAATGTTTATTTAATTTCAGCGAGCGATGTTACTGCGGTTGGATAATATTTACATAATAATATTAGTCGCTTAATCATAATATGATTCTTTTTATCACCATGGTAAAACGTAATAAGAGCGTTAAAATATTTCAATCTCTTTTGAATATTTTAAACATTCAACAATAAGAATTGAAAAATACTTATGTATTTAGAAAACGTATAAAAATTTGAACGTAGCGGGACTCGAACCCGCCAACCAGGAGGCGTGGGTTCGAGTCCCCCTAAGAAGAAGAAGAGAGAATGGAGAAAATATATCACTTGAAAATAATATTTTTTTTACGATTTTGAATAATATTTATTGCGTCATGTCTGCCGAGTCGCATTTGCGTGTGTAAGCTCGCGAAGCGCGTTAAAAACATTATTTTATATGTGTAGATTGTTTTAAGTGATTTTTGTGCAAAAAAAAGTTATTTTGTTATAGTTTCTAAATACAGTTCTTTGACTTATCTCTAAATCGCCATTTAGGTAACAAAGTAATATATCACTGAGCTTACTTTTTGTTTGAAACTTACGAGAAGGTGAATATTTCCCTTTATTACAGTCTAGTTAGATCGCTATCATCGATTATATACTCGGACGGTTAAGTAGTGGCACGAACCAGTTTAAATGTTGAAAATTATTGTTTTGTTTGTTGTTGAAAATTTTTCAATAATATCATCTCTGAAGAATGACTGGCATTTTTTCCTTAGATTATGGTAGCGACTTCGGTCTAGCCATATGGGTATCATTGATGTACTCGAGGCGACTAAATGATCACGAATATATGAAGTGAAAAATTATATATATTTTTTAATTTTAACTCTATTCTCTCTTTATACATATGTATTATAAAATATAAAACTCGAATTTCTCCTTAGGGTAAAGCTAGCCGACTTCGGTCTAGCAAGGTCGGTGTCATCGATGTACTCCGGCGGCGAGGAGGGGGCCGATCCGTGTTTAACCGATTACGTCGCAACACGCTGGTACAGAGCACCGGAAATACTAATTGCTAGTAAGAAGTACGTTAATTTTGTATTTAAATGTATATATTTTTGGGGTTTTTTATCAGTTTTTTGGATGTTTATTTAACATGTTTTATTGGTATGGAGTTGGGTGTATGACAATAATACAAAATTATTATATAGGTGTCGTTTTTGATTTGGATTAATACTTAATAGCCTATCGTTTTAATACCGGAGTCATGTAGAGTTAAGATGGATTTAGGAAATCCTATGATATGACTATAGGACATCTACTTTAATTTGCTAGCTGTGGTGACAAGAAAAAGAGCGGAGGGTGTCCAGTTTCGCCACACGATATCTCGAAAATAAGGCGGAAAGTGGGATACAGATGACAGAATTTAGTGTATGGCGGAGGATGTCTGTAGTATAACTGCTATTACTAATTCTTATTATAGTCTTAGTATTTACTATAATAATATTACAAAAATCTTATTTTATCTTATCAAGCTATACAAAAGGCATAGACATGTGGTCCCTCGGTTGCATATTAGGCGAGATGTTGACCGGTAAGCCGTTATTTCCGGGTACCTCCACTGTGAATCAAATTGAAAGGATCATGGCCGCCTTGCCGAGGCCGTCTGCTGAAGGTATAGTGGGAAATTTGTTTGTTTTTATTTTATTGTTATTTTTAATTTAAATGTACTTATGTGTGATTACTAAAAAATTGAGCCAGAAAAAATATGAAAATTGAAGTGCACTATTAGGAATCAAAAAAAATAAAATTAACAGTTATATCGATTCTTTTACATCGGACGGCGGTATGCTTTTATCACATCTACATGGACATTTACACAAATGGTATCAAATCAATTTAATCAAATATTAACAAATAATAATTCATTTCCTCGAGTGAGAATCGAACCCACAACCGTCACGTTACAGTCATACCCCTGTAATGGTAGGGCCCCTGCGCCACGACGGCCTAAATTTTGACATAATCTCAGCAAATCCCTTATACAGATATATCATCAGTATGCACCGGCTACGGTTCTTCTCTAATCCGAGAACAAGCGTCAATCAGCACGTGTGGTACGCTGACCGCCATCTTGTCGTGCGCTGCACGAGATGCATCAGATTTGGTCCAGCAACTGCTGGTGTTTAACCCTGCGAGACGATTGAGCGCGGAAAGAGCCTTGCATCATGAATATGTTGCTAAGTTAGTGATTTTGTGATTGTATAGTTGTATGTCGATGAGTTCTGGCCGAACTCCTGTTAGCTGTAGATAACTGCGCAGATTTTAATTTAAAAGAATTAGTTTTTTTACTTTTGATTATTTTCCTGAGTGAACAATGTTCTTAATTTCTCGAAGTCTAACTTCAAAGCGGCCATGACACATCGGCTGTATTGTATTGGGCATAATTGGATCGCTATTTTGTGTGTTTTGAGCGAATATAGTTTAACAACAGTTAATATTTAATCCGTCCAGAAGATTAAGTGCGGAAAGATAATTTTTTGTTTTTGTTTTTTTTTATGTTTGCCCTAGATGGCAACATGGCCGTTAAATGCTTAAGGAATATGTTGCTAAGTAAACGGTTTCTAGTCTTTTATATGATAGTGACCGAGCCCAAAAAATAGATTATGTAGGAATATAATAAAAAATAGAAATTAGCTTTTTGAGGTCAGACATGTCGCAGGAGCATTAGCGTATGACTATGACGCGAAAGGTTGTGGGTTCGATTCCCACTCGAAGTAATGAAATATTTAATATTTTCATTTCTTCGCTCTGGTGTAGAGAAAATAATTTGAAGTCATAAATGAAAAATATTTTTTTCGTTTACGTTAAAATATAATAAAAACTTAAACTTAATTGTAATTAACTGTTTTATGAAATAATATAAATTAATAATAAATTATAGATTTCACCGTGAAAAAGATGAACCGATTCTCTTATCAGACGTGCTTCTTCCTCTACGGGATGACAAACAGGTGTCCGTAGATGATTACAGAAATAAACTGTACAGTATCATGGCGAAAGGGTTCCAGAACTGTAACCAACCGAGGAAAACACAATCGAGGTTAGTTGTTGATACATATTGTATCCTAATAAAACTATTAATACTATAATTGTGAAAATTTGTGAGTTTATGTTTGTTTCACTTTCACTGCTCAACGGATTTAGATGAAACTTTACCGTAATATAGTTTATACATCAGAGTAATACGTAGGCTGCAATTTATATAAGCTACAGGTGATATATAATTCAACAAAGTCAATTCAGTGTTTTGAGGCGGAACTCAACGCCGCGACTTGTCTTGTTATCAGAGCGAGGAAATGAAAATATTTAATAGTTCAATAATAATTTAAAGTTCAACAGTTCATCCCCCGAGTAGGAATCGAACAGCAACATACTACAAAGTAACATAGACGCCACAATTTTTATATACAAATAAACAACAATATAGCTAAGGGATTAGCGAGTGAAATTAGTAGGTAAAAGGACCAAAGCTTCACCAATTATTAAGTATGTATTTATTTTTAGCAAATCCCAAACACTAACCACAAAAAGCAAAAGTTTCCAAGAGGCTGAAACAAAAATATATTCAAAATCTAAACACAGTGTTTCCGCCGATCAAAAAATAAGGAAACCGAAACCCATAGAGAGGCCCATAAAAGAATATAAATCAGACCAATGCATCAAACCTATGAAAGCAACCAAAATGTTCGAGGGTAAATCCCAAAATTGGTTGGAATGTGGTGATTATTATCAAAAAACAGGTTATTCTGATATAGAGTATAATAAAAATATTTATAATATGGAAAAGAAAAATCTTCAACAAAGACGGAACTCCACATCTTTCTCTAACATGAGTATAGGAGATGGTAGTTTCTATGGGGAGAGGCATGGTGTTATAACGGCGAGTGCCTTAATGGATCTTAGGACCAGTATGAGATAAGGGATTTTGGAGTTTAGATTTTCGATTTTGGATTTTAATAGACATTTTTGTTTGGTTTGGGTGTTTTGCAAAGATTTTGCTGAAGTTGTCTTGTTTTTTTTTCACCTTACATTACCTATTGTTGTTTGAAAAGTTGAAATCTTTTTAACGTTTACAAATTTTTATTTGAAACAAAATACACATTCCTTTCACTAATAAAAAAGGTAAGCATGCATTGATTATTTTTTTTGATTAATTAAAATTATTTTCTTATTCTCATAGAAAGCAATGAATTAGTATAGTACTCCTTTTTGTGATGCGTTTTTAATCTAGTCTAGTCACATGCCTAGTAGTTTTATTAAAACTCAATTATATAATACTTATTAGATTAAGTTTGGAAAAAACAAACGCCACCTTAATTATTTTTTTTTGTAATTTAACTTATTTTTAGTAGAGTATAATATATTAATTATAATTCAACACATTTTTTAATGAAATTTGTCCAAACAATTAAAGGTACGCCATCTTGTGTGTTGTCATGATGACATGACATTAATTATTAGAAAAATATATCTTATATTTAATTACAGGTATATTGTGTTTTAAAAATTTCGAATGAAATATTTTTTTTTCGTCAGATTAAATAATAATATTATATAAAATACATTTTATAAGTAGGTAACTACATTAGTGTTCTGACATTGTTTTAATTTTTTAAAATTCTAGTCGCTCAAAGATACAAGTATAGTTCCTAGTCAAGAATTAAGCAAGAATTAAGCAAAAAAAAATAATATTTCAATATACTTATTCTATTTCTACTTTTCTACTACAGTATAAAAGCAGAAGTGATCAAATTTAGTTTATTATTTAAGAAATATCATATAAAATTTTTAAAACATATATCTACACTATATATTATGTACAACAACCACCAAATAGTTAACACTAGATTATTTATTTTGTAATAGTTTATAAAAATCTGTCTATCAGGAAACATGTTTTTTTTTAATTAGCGCCATCTTTCGTAGATGTATAGTTATGATCACTTCTGCTTAATATCAAAGTTGTATTTTATGTATTTTAATTGTACTAACCCTATATAAATTTATAATATTATTCTTGTCTAATAAATGTATTGATTTGATTATGGATACACTGCCACAGTCTACATAGAAGGAATTTTTGTAATACTTAGAAACCATGTTAATAAAGATTTGATTGTAAATGCTTTTTCATTTTTTTCCTAAACACTCTTTTAAAAATTTGTACTTAATTAAAAATAAAAAAAAGTTATAACAAAAAATAATAAAAAAAAAACTTTGAAATTAAAAGTTGCAATATAATGTTATTTTTTAACTTCTCGCTGTATACTACACTTAGCAGGGTAAGCTGAGTGGGGATGTTAAGACGCTCCTTTCAACATTTATATTAAGATACTTCCATTCTTTACTTTCCGTCGGATTCTTGAGGCATTCTGTGTTCAGTGGCGAAACTCAACACGCTTTGAATCGATACCACAGCGAAGGAATGAAAATATTAAAGATTTCATCCCCCCAAGAATCGGAACCACAACCGTCGTCTTTACAGACACTGGTACATCGATCTCCCATTTTAAATAATTATAAAATATATATTGAATTTTATGAATTCAATATAATATGTTTTGTAACTACCGTATAATGTATTTTTTATATCATTATTGATATAACATAAAACCTAAAAAGGTTTGTTTCAAAACAGGCAAAATAAAAAAAGTCAAATTCAAGACATTGAAGAAAGAAAACACACTGACAGAAGAATTGGTAAAATCGTTTTTATTTTGTACACACAATATGAAGATATTACTTTTACTTTCCTTCGTCACTTTATGTTCTTGTGGATTCAAAAACATTCTAGCCATATCTCAAATACCAGTACTTTCTATGAATCATAAAATTACTGAAAATAAGAATATTTCGAAGGACTCTTTAAAGGTACCGATGCATTAATTTTGTACAATATCTACTATACACAATATCAAGCATGTATGTATAACAGTTAGTATTGTAGTAGAGGCCAGTCGTGGCGCAGGAGAATCGAGGAAATGAAATATTTATTTAAATTTAAATTCCTTTATTCCCTTTGGTATCGAGACAAAGCTCGCCACAGTTCCGCCACTCAACAAGCAATGCCTCCAGAATTCGGCGGAAAATGTGGAACGTAGTGTCTTATCACTAGGTTCCCTCTGCCTATCATGCTGTATATTTTTATATGATATGTTTTTAAAATTCAAATTTATGACAAGTTTCTTTGTATTAGATTTAAATGAATCTTCTTACAACTGTAATATGAAAACGAAAATTCAATTCTTTATTCAGTTCCTTCCATTCATAATGTTAATAAATCCAATCAAAGACACCAGCGAGTATTGGCGGGAAACCGAAATATTGTCGTTAGTGAAAAACATCGACGTCGATATAGATTACGAGAAATGCGAGAAGAACACTGATAAGACTTTGGTACATATTCCAAGTAAACGCACTGTTAGACCGATCTGTAGAGGCACTTATGGTGAGGATACAATATATATATGAATTTGAATATTGGTCATAATGTTGCGTTGTAGGACCAGTGTGATTTTTATTTTCCCACTGTCCAGAAAAAGAACGGCGTTGAGTTCCGTTCACTCTACATGAAAATGCACTTGAGAAATAACTTACGTTAAATTCTTGTACCCAAATTATTTTTTTATTTGGACAAAACCTGGCACTATGTTGCACGAAAGTGTAAAATAGATGAGAGTCGAAAGTCAAGTGACGTTAATATTGTATTTTACTATCAAGATACTTAAATAAAGATACTTAAAAACAATAACAATTTAATAATATGTACTTATGGAATCTTTATGTTTTAGATTATCAATTGTGTCCTCAATGTCCACGATTTAATAACTTTACTGAGTGCGAATTGTTTCGTGATTCTTGTATGTAAGTATCGTTTAACTTAAATATTCTTTGTTTTCTTTTTTCAGCAGTCATGCTTTATTCCGCATATCAAGATCCTACTCTGCAGAGGGAACCTGGGATAGGTACTAGTGTTAAGACGCTCCGTCCCCATTAAGACGCTCATCTCCCACTTTTAGACTATTATTATTTTTTTCCTATTTACACATTTATAGAGGTAATAGGCGTATACTATATGAATTAAATCAAGACACCACGTTGAAATTTATTGGGTACCCTAAATATGGATAACCTATTGTCAAGACAGACACTTCGTTCTTCTCTTGGATTCTCCTCTAGTTTTTTATAGACTAACTACTAATAAAAATTATTTATTGGCCTGATTACGGATCGAATTCACAACCATTGTGAATACACCTAACATTTTTGATTATGGCCTGAGGTTAAAATTTATTATCACTACTTACAGTTGCTATCATTTACATATGGTTATTCAGTAATTTACAGGCGGGCTTAAAAGTTCTTATTAATAATTAGTTGCATATACCGTTAGGTACAACTCAGTCGTTGCTCAATGGAACAGTGTATGACTAAAAATGCAGTGGTTGTAGATTCGATCGCCAATTAGGGTGAACAATTATTTACATTTCCCTGCGATACTTTTTAGGGCAAAAAGTGACATTGAGTTTCGTCACTCAACACGTAACATCCCACGTAGTAGATTCTTTCTGCCTATTCCGCAATATACAAAGTAAACTAAACTGTGATGTACATTTTAGTTCAGTTTTAGTTCATTTGACTTAAAGACAAATAAAAAATAATAAAATATTTTATTATTCATAAAAGTTCATGTTATTAAAAAAAACGAATACACTACAAACGGTAACATTTAGAACGTTGTTCAATAGCCCGGCTAGCTCAGTCGGTAGAGCATGAGACTCTTAATCTCAGGGTCGTGGGTTCGAGCCCCACGTTGGGCGACTCTTTTATTATTTATATTACTTTAAATTTTTTAAATAATATTAATTATCAATGACATATTATATAAAGACCAGTCGTAGCACAGAGGTGTAAAATGTGACGGTAAAATCGACTGGTTGTGGGCTCGAGGAAATGAAATATTTATTTACATTTATATCTTCATTTCTTCGCTCTGGGCTTCGAGGCAAATCGCGCCGTTCAGTTCCGCCACTCAAAACGCAATGCCTCCAAAGCTCCGCGGAAAGTGGGGAATGCAGTGTCTTAGCACTAGTTTCCCTCTGCCTACCCTGCTATGTGCGGTCATGATTCGTTGTTGTCATGGTAGTCAAAGCGCAGCGTTGACTTCCGCCACTCAACAACTAATCGGATTTTTCGTGAATGGTAGAGAACGCAGTGTCTGAACACTAGGTTCACTCTGTCTACCCAGCTATATGTGAAAAAGTATTAAGCTGCTTAATAAAACATGTATGATTTGGATATCATCACTCACTAGTATGCGCTATTGGCGTATATGTATGTAAATGGACTATAAGATATTATAGAATAATTTTATATTTGGCACAATTAAAAAATAATAATATTATTTAAAAACAATAAAAAAATATAAATAGGATATTTTATTATCTCTATATATAATAAGACAGTAAAAATATTTTGTCTGTACATTTAGTAATTTTGACTGAAATGGATAGAGGGACACTTAAAAAGACTAATAGAAAGCAAAAAGATTTTTTTTGAATTTCTTGTCTGTCTGTCTGTCTGTCTGTCTGTCTGTCTGTCTGTCTGTCTGTCTGTCTGTCTGTCGACATATTGTTGTCCGCATTTTTCTCTGAAACTACTGAACCGATTTACTT
>JAATLQ010032671.1:0-15026 GCA_013421005.1 Heliconius erato x Heliconius himera
ACATATACTCTCGTAGTCTCAATATTGAAATATGAATTATAATGACAAGTTGTCTTGACAATATCTTAGAACGTAATGAACACGAGTGCCGTGTCGTTTGTGCTTATATTGGAAATCCACCGGAAAAGACGCAGCACACTACCGCCACTTAATACAATCGATGATGGAAACAACATCAAATGACGTACTTGTAATTACAGTGACACCTATTACTACATTATAAGAAACTTATGCTAACACTTATCTGTTTATATATGGTCTAAAAACAGATACCTATTTATATAGTTTTATTAGTTGTGGGTTCGATCCCCACTCGAGGAAATGAAATATTTAATATTTGCACTTCCTCGCTCTGGTAACAAAGCAAAGCGCGGTGTTGAATTCTGCCACTAAACCCGCAATGTCTGAATAAACGGAAATGTCTTAAAATTAGGTTCAAAGGTTGCCTCTGCGTACTCTGCTATGCGCGGGATACATTGTAAAGCTAAAAAAGTATAAAATTAAACAGATTGGTCGATTAATTGCACTAATCTCAGGAACTACTGCTACAAATTGAAAAAATATTTTGTCAATTGTGTCGATGTCACTCACTGCTTTACTTTCAGCTTCTAGTCGAAGCTGAATCTTTATCTATTACATCATCTCATCACATCGTTTATATATTACATATGTGTGTTCATACCTAAAAAAACAGTACACGAAATATATATTATTCTATAATAGACCAGTTTTTACTTTCAGCTTCGACTAGAAGCTGAAAGTAAAAACTGGTCTATTATAGAATAATATATATTTCGTGTACTGTTTTTTTAGGTATGAACACACATATGTAATATATAAATGTGTACTTTACTATCAAATTGATTAAATATCAATATTGATTTAAATAGATTGAGGCCAGTCGTGGCGCAGGGGCACAAGTGTGTGACTGGAAACGCGACAGATTGTGGGTTAGATTCCCACAAGAAGTAATGAAATATTTAATACTTTCATTTGTTCGTTGAGTTCTACTACTCAACACGCAATGCCTCCAGAATTCGGCGGAAAATCTAGAACGTAGTGTCTTAGCACTAAGTTCCCCGTGCCTACCCTGCTGTGTGTGGGATACAGCATGAAGCTGATTTATTTTACTTTACTAATATATATATCGAATACTAATACACCATACTACTCCCTTATCTTATCTGTATTGTCAATAGACTGAGTCAGAATTGTCCAATGATCTTAGTTGAGCTTTGTAGGGATTATCAGCTTGTAAGAACCATACACTACGATATATTATACATATAGTGAATGAGATTTATTACGCGGGCGTCGTTTGGTTGTTGTAGGTTCATTTTCTGCTCGAATTATTATCATTTTCTTGCTAATGTTGGACAAAAATAATATATAGTTTAATAAAACCTAAAAACCATATTATTCTACGCCAAATGATAAAAGTGCTATAGAATGTGCTCGGCGCTATAAATTGTGTGTTTTAAACTCGAATGGTTCACTAGTAACCTCTGAAGAGCTCCTAACATTCAGGTACTGGCCCCGTCGTCAACAGCTCATTGATTCCATTATATTGCACCGTCGCTTAAGTTAAGTTACGTTGACTACGAAAGTCAAGTTTCACGAGAACACAGTTATAACAAGTGGTTCAAATGCAGACTCTTCGATTTTATAACTAAATTTATTAGAGCTTGAACTAATAAAAATGTGTTAAAAAAGCGCGGTATCGAGTTCACTACTCAATCCGCTATATATCTCTAATTCGCCAGAAAAATGGAGAATAGAGTTTCTTCAAGCTAGGTTTGACAGATTTTGGACACAAAACATTTATATATATATTATTTTTTAGCTTCACGTTGTATCCCTAGCGGAGTAGCCAGAGAAAAAGGAGCGCCAGACGCTACGGTCTTTGCATACCTCTTTCGCCTCATCCACTGTCATCAACCTCTTCATACATGCCCTCCGGCCGGTCCTCATGTTTTTTATGTAACCATCTCTGAGTATCATCGACACTGTGTTTTCAAAAGTCAACCGAGATCTCCCTTTATATCTCTTACTTTACTCTTATTTATATTAAAAAAATATATATAGGTATAAAAATATATTTTAGAATAACCGAATATGTACATATATTGTATGTTTGTTAAAATCGATTACGAGTAAATACTTGGCATCACCAAGACAACTGAATTTGAACTTAGACCTATTACAATTTAAACCACGGCGCTTTGCCTGGACACCACGGCGAAGAAATTAAAATATAAATTTAAATGAGTAAAAATATTTCAAAAATATAAATATTTTAAAAAAATATTTCATTTCCTCGAGTGACGATCGAACCCACAGCCAGTCGCATTTACAGCAACACATTTGTGTCCTCGCGTCACGACTGACCTCAGACAAATCGAGTTATCTATATCTATATATATAAAAGGACTTGTGCTGACTGACTGAGGTAAGACGCACGCAGAGCCGTAACCGCTGATGGTAGAAACGTGAAACTTGGGCAGATGTTTATTTTCATATTCTGGACATCCACTAAGAAGGGAATTTGAAAAATTTTAACTCTAAAGGGATGAAATAGGGATTGAAAGTTTGTATGGAAAAAAATCTCAATCTGTACCGATTTTTATTAAATTTGAAATTCAGACTCTTAAAAATATTCCATTGAATACGTGTTTCATGATTTTCAAGAATTCACACCCTAAGGGTTCAAATAAGGGGTTGAAAGTTTATATGGAAAAATCTTTAAATTGCCACTAATTTTTATAAAATTTTAAATTTAGACTGTTAAAAATATTTTATTGAACACGTGGCTCGTGGTTTTTTCGTGGTGTTTTAGAATTTCCCCCTAAGTGTCCAAATAAGCGGCCCGCGCCCACTAGTTATTTAATATGATTACGAAAAGATAAGAAACGAAATCATATCATTTTTGTTCTTTTTCTTTCAATTGTTACCTTAATAAAAATTAAATTAAATTAAATTAGCTTCACGCTGTATCCCGCACACAGCAGGGTAGGCAGAGGGAACCTAGTGTTAAAACACTCCGTTCCCCACTTTCTGCCGAATTATGGAGGCATTGCGTGTTGAGTGGCAGAACTCAACGCCGCGCTTAACCTCAACACCAGAGCGAAGAAATGGAAATATAAATTTAAGTAAATATTTCATCTCCTTGAGTGGGGATCGAACCCACAACCAGTCGGTTACAGTCACACCTTGTGCCACTGCGCCACGACCGGCCTCAATATTCGGTAAAAAACGTAAATTATAGTGTACGCTTCCATTCCTCCGAGAAAATTTGAAAATATCTTACCGACCTTTTCGCACGAACCACCTCAGTGATTAATATTTAGCGAAAACGACCTTTAACAATAAAACATTTTTTTCCGTTCTCAGGACAACAACTTCTTAAAATATTCCTAAAGTTAGATACACGCTATATGGCAATTAAAAAAAATTGGTGAAAACATACAAACATACAACCAGTTGGACAATTTGGGGCATGTGCTTGGAAGCTTAAATATATCATTATACTCAAATATTATTCAATTTTAACATTACCATATATAGCTTTATGCACTTTTTAGGGTTCCGCACCTCAAAATGAAGAAACAGAACCCCTATAGGTTACTATTAGGTCACTTTGTTTTAAACTAAACTTTTACATTTGTAAAATTAGTAAGATTAAACCTTTACCTACAAACAATGTAGGTAAAGGTTTAAGAATAAATTCTAGTTTGTCTAGTCTAAACATTTGACCGGCTTACACATAACCATTGTACCTAATGTGAGTGGAGAGGGCCTCTCTCTGCATTATTAGCCATTTTCCTTAAGATCGTTACTGAACCCTAAGTTGACACTTTATACTCGAATTCACGATAGCCTATTGTGTATCGTTTCTCGATAGCGAATGTCATTTTACAAAGCTTATTTATGGCTTAGGGAGAACCTAGTGCTGAAACACTCCGTTCCCCATTCTTCACCAAAATTTCGGGTTGAGTGACGGAATTCTTCCGAGTTCACTTCACCAGACGATGTCCCACTGTGTCACGACGGCTTCAGCGTGAACTTTTTATTTTACGTAAAATATTTTTTAGAAGATCATATTCCAATTGTTAGTATTGTATCTAGTCGTTTAGCCATCTACAAACAATATAAAACTTAAAAGTATAAAAATACTTTATCCAGGCTTAAACTTGGTCCCAGTATTGCATCTAATGCGAGTAGAGAGAGGGCCCCTGCACGACTTCCAATATTCTTTAAATCCTTCGCCGAACACTAAGTTGACACTTTTATACTATATTTTCTCATAGACATTACCTGGAATCTCATTTTATAAAGCTTATTTTTCGTTGTGTAGAGTTTAATCAATAGTATAGTTGATATATATTCCATTTTAGGTAACTTTTTTTTAGCAACAGTAGGGTAGGTAGATGGACCTAAGAACCTAATGTTAAGACAATCCGTTCCCCTGAAATCCACTGAAGGCCATGCGTGTTGAGCGTTAAATTCAACGACGCGCTTTGCCTCGTTATCACAACGAGGAAATAAAAATATTTAGTATTTTATTTCCTTGAGTTGAAATCGAATACACAGTATACTATAGTAATATTATCAGGTTAAAAGACGCACGCCTGTGCTCCCGCACCTCACAAATAAATATTAATAAAAGTGAAAAAGTTTTAAGGCCATTGTAATCCATTATCCACAGTTTTATTATCCAACTAATGTGGTTTGTTTATAGCTCTCATCAAACGGTGGGAGAGGAAGTCTGTTTCTGTTCACCGCAAAAGAGGAAATTTATAATATATACTTACGCATATAAAACCATACGATGTAGAAATGCTGATTTGCGACTTGTTTGCGAATAAATATCCCCTTTTGCGATCTTTTTTTTGTACGGTTTAACGTTGTGGTAACTAGCACTGGTCTGTTGGTTTGGTTGTACTTGCGTTTTTTTTTCCTAATTCATGCAATATTCTCGGAGAATCGAATTTATTTCTATTAGTTTGTTAGTCCAGTGGATAATAACTTTAATTAGCCGAAAGTTGTGGGTTCGATTTATAATATATAATACATAGTTTACTTGATAGTTGTAAAAATGTGGAAAAGCCGTAAAACTTTAGGAACGCTTACAAATAACACTGGAATCAGGCTAAATAGACATTTCCTACGAACTCCGTAACATCCATCTTTCAAGCCGTCACTTGACAACAGTTGATAAGTAAGTCGTAGTTATAAAAAAACCGGACAAGTACGATTCGGGCTCGCCCAACGAGCGTCGCGTAAAAAATTTAAGGTCTTGAGCTTGTTCTGAAATTCAGCCTTAGCTTAGCCTGAGCTCTGTCATCTGATACCCCACTTGAACTAGCGGCTTTAATACCAAATTTTGCCCCCTTTTTAAGCCTGTTATTTTTTAAGATTCAACCGCAAATGTAAAGTTTTCAGATTTTGTCCTGGTAGATGCTAGCTGCCAAATTACATAATTCTAGGTCAACCGGAAGTATGAATTTCGTTTCTTGCTATATAAACAGACATATCTTTTATTTAAGTAAATGTAGAAATATTTTATTTTCTGGATATCATGGGGCCGTATATAGTTTGAATTTAACTCGATATCTTCAAATTCTTCTTAACAGACATACAGACAACAAAGTGATCTTATAATGGTTCCTTTTTTCCTTATAAGATACAGGACCCAAAAATATAGTGGTGATTTATATAAAAAGTTTTTTTTATGGTTTGATTAAATTTTTTTATGGAGATTATGTTGCAATTATTAAAACTTATTTGTATTTTATATACCCAATGTAATTGTATATATTTATTAAATAGTCCTATAATTTAACGCGCTCTATTGTAATATACAAAGGTTGTAAACCAAAAAATTCAAATCTTTTTTTCTTCCAAATAACGAAAAGACCCTCTAGGACAAAGTAATAAACATGCACTCTCGCACTTTGTACCAACTTTACAGCTCTACAATTATCCCAGACTGTATTTAAATTTCCATCGTTTAGTTTGCTATGCTCTTGTTGATTTTATAATGAACCAATATTTGAGAAAACTAACACAGCTCATCGTTTAAAGCACGATTTTCATGAAAAGTTACGAAATATTTATTTATTTCAGTTCTGCCACCCAATACGCAATGCTATTCGATCCGCCTTCCCTGCTATATGCTATATACAAAAAAACAGTAATGAGTTTTTTGAAAACCTTTTATACTGAAGATGTATTTATTCAATTGTGCGTTTCAATGTATTTTTGTGGCAGTGTCACAATAAAGAAATATCTTATTTTAGAACAATAACTTAAAATGTCCTCATTTATCTGTCACTCGTTTTTTATTTCGTTCTGAATGTCGGAAATTAACGCCATTCTTTGCCTTGTTACCGGAGCGAAGAAATAAAAATATTTATAAATAACAAAAAAATCCCTTTGAAAATGGAAATCGAACCCACAATCCTCGCGTTTACAACCACACACTTGTGCCGCTGCGTCATGAAGGCTTTTGATATATTGTAAACTATTTATTATATAAGCGTACAGAGTAATGTATCTAAGCAAACTGAGGTAGTGCTTGTCCGTCAGTTAGTTACTTGATCCGCCGTCGGTTTCAAAGTTGCTTTATAGAGTAACGTTGGTAAACTTGCGAACAAACACTAACTACGTATTATAACCATTTTGTAGTTGAGTACTTTTTATAATAGAAACTCTTTGTAAAATTTATATGTATATTTAGCATACGAGGCCCGGTGGAACAGGGGACGAAGTGAAATGCGATAGGTTCTTGGTTCTATTCTCGCTCGAAAAAAAATAAAAATATTTTAGTTAATTGTTTTAAAGAGTAACATCGTGTTTTAACAGTAGGTTCCTAGAATACAGTGGGAAGCTCATAAAAAGAAATTATTAAGTCGGTTGTGGCGCAGTGGGTAGTCTCTGTAAACGCTATGGTTGTGAGTTCGATACTTCTTCTTCTTCTTCGTGTCATATGATTGGATTACTGAAATTGAAGTTTGCCAATGTTAAGCCACGCTGACGGCCTTTCTATCTATTGCCTTATCCAGATCATCAAACGAGTAAGCAAACGGACAGTTTGAGCAATAAAGCAAGTGTACCATTATTAGTGGGTTGGCACCGCTGTCGCGCGTTGTTTGATCCTCCAGAGCGTATCCTCATTTTACGAGATTTTCTTTGCATCGGCTAACTCGGCTACGTAATCGATTTAACGATTTACAATTTGACCACTGCAAGTGTTGGACTGGGGGTAAGCACTCTTTGGAAGGGACGCGATGTGAAGAAGGTGGGTTTTTTTTGTCATAGCCACTCCCGGGCCTGACTCGGATCCTACTAGCAGGGATAATTATTTTCTTTTGCACGTGGAAAACGATGTGGTAAACAATGCGGTGTTTAGTTCCACCCCTCTACATACATGTCAAGTCTTGAATAAGCGACAAGTTGGGACTAAGTATCTCTAAGTTACCCTGCTATGCGGTGAAAAGCATGAAACTGAAAAGAAAGTATAAAAAAGGAACTCTTTAATTTGCTTCTAAATATTAAATATTATAATAAACGCTAGGAACCTACATAATCTAGTTTCAGGCGCAGCCATTTAAATTAGATGCAGTCGGGTGACTAATTTGATATACATCCTGCAATCACGAGAGATGATTTGGTGTAGTTGAGTTTGGACGTACATTTTAAAAAATACAATATTTTTATTTTTACAATTTTTTATAATATAGAGATATCAGAATGTTTCCAATTATTCCCAATTGTTTCCAAGAGTATGTATAGTGGGAGAGAATCTGGCTGAAAGCGCGATGAACGTGGGTTCGATCCCCACCGGGGGGATTGAATTATTATCATTTCTAGCCATATATATTATACATACATTCCCAGTATGCGCGATAAAGCATAAAGATAAAAAAACGTATTTACAACATTATTATAACTAATACATTGTATTTTATTATATCTTCATGCATTTAAATATATAATATATAAAAAACTATTTGGAATATATTTAATTTCATTAAATGCCTGAAGATGTTAGACCTATGGATAATAGAAATCTGGTCAATCACATCTTTTAAACTTTTTTTTTTCAAAGAAAAAAAAACCCTTTTAAATGATTGATACGCTCACAAGAATGTTGATACATACATATATGTGGTATTGAATCTTAATTTCCAATAATTTCTAACGGCATTTTTAACTAATTAGCAAAAACTATTCTTAAAATGGAATTAAATATTAAATTCTCATTCCAACCCTGTTATTATTGATGCACTGACTGAGAACGAACGGAAGCAAATCGGCAATTGCTTAATCCTATTTCCATTGAATCGTTTTATTATTTCGATTTCATTTATAAGTCGCTTGGAGGAACTACGAGCTGCGTTTCGATTCAATGATTTACAACGAATAATGTACATCAAAGGAATAATTTATAGATGTAGGGTGAGTACGACGTATGCGAATATTCATATTTTCTTGGTTGTTCACTAATCTATTTTTTATTCAGTGGAATGGAGTCTTTGACATGAGGTACTGAGACATGTTTTATCGCACAGATAGATTTTTATGCAAACCATACTTAAATAGAGTTAGATAAATGTGTCGTAGCGATACTGGAGTAGTACCGTAAGACTAGATTGTAGTATCTTACATTTTTTTTATAACTTCACGCTGTACCGCGTACTTATCAGGGTAGACAGAGAAAACCTGAGAACTTAGTGTTAAGACAATCGATTCTCCATTTCTTTTCCCTTTTTTTGACGAATTCTGATTGGCATCTGGCATTGCGTGTTGCTTGAAGAAACTCAACGCTCCCCAACTTAAATATTTTAATTCTTTAATTTTTTTTTTGTTCTAAAAAGATATATTGAAGTAGTAATAACTCTGCGTTTAATTAATACTTAATGTTAAATAACGTTAACTTCAACATGTGGATTCATCCTCAAGATCAAATGAAAACAGTTCTGTAAGTTGTGTATGACACATCCTAAATGCCCGAGGTAACTCTGTCCGGAGGTACAGTGGATTACATAGAAAAGTTTAATGTCATGTTTTAGTCTACAGCTTTCCTTGATGAATAGACTATTCAACACAAAGAGGCCAGTCGTGGCGCCAACAGGCAATTCCTTCAGAATTTTGAATTTGAATCTATTATGTTAATCTAGAAGTGTTTTTTTATTGCAATACATATTTATGTACAGCGACCATTTCTATCAAAAGTGTTACATTTACATATGTATAATCTAAATATTTTTATATTAATAAAGTTATTTGTGAGGAAAGTCTTGGCACACGGGCACAAGCGTGTGGCTGTGGATTCGATTCCTACTCTAAGAAATAAGATATTTAATATTTTCATATCCTTGCTCTGGTAACAAGGCAAAGCACGGAGTTGAGGTCCGCTACTTAACATATAATACGTCCAAAATTCGAAAATAGGTAGCGGAGTGTCTTAAAATTAGGCTCCCTCTGCCTATTCTGCTACATGCGGGATACAGCGTGAAGCTGAAGTTAATAATAATTACAGACCCAAAACAACCACAGTAACGTGTTAATCAAAATGTATTGAACATTGACAATATATCTACAGATTTGAATAAATACAAACACCATTTATAATATTCGCTTTGTACTGAGTATACGTTTTGTAAGCGAATTTGTACAATATTAATACATAAATTGATAATGTAGGTAGTTAGACGTTCTTATCTATTTTCTACATTTTGTGTGGTTTGCGATCATTGATCATTCGAACCAATAATTTCTAAAATAAGGGCACTCAACTAAACAAACTCTTCAACTAAATAATATTAGTATAGAAATATCCTATAGTATAGAAATATTAGTATAGATATTCCCGTATATTTTACAATTACTAAATAAACATTAAATGATAAAAAACATCTCATTCATTCACTCAACACATCACAGAGTATTTATCAGTATTTTACCACAAATTGCGTTCAGCAAATGAGACCCTGAGACGGATAATGGTCCCCGCTCCGACGGGATAGCGAGTTGCGACGCGCCTTTGCATTTATAGCACCGAGAAGAGTGAATGAAATAAAATAGAAGTAATATTGATGGAGTTATATTATTAATTGTATATTGAGTCCAGTCGTGGAGCGGGGGCACAAGTGTGTGACTGTAAACGTGACGGTTATGAGTTAAATTCCCACTCGGAGGAATTAATTATTATTAAATAATATTTTCATTTTCATCGCTTTGGTATCGAGGCAAAGCGCTGCGTTAAGTTCCGCATACAATAGGCAGTGTCTTCAGAATAGACGGAAAGTGAGGAACGAAGCGTCTTAGCACTAGGTTGTCTCTGCCTACCCTCCTGTGTGCGGAATATAGCGTGAAGCTGATTTATTGATTTTTTAATTATATATTAGTTTATGGTTATTGTATATAAACAAAATAGAGAAGCTAGAAGGCGTGGAAAGATAAAGCACTGTGCTGAGTTTCGCCGCTCAACACGTAAAGTCAAGGAGACAGAGTATGTCAATATTAGGGTCCCTCTACCTACCCTGGTAGCAACCTGAGTTTGTATTATTTTGCTTCATTTTCACATATTGCTTGAAACATAGTCTAAGAAAGTATTTGAAGCGACATAATTTACCTAAGATCGATTTAACTAGAGACGTACATAGATAGTTATAACATAATCTGTCTATTGCAGGAATAAATATACTTTTATTTGAGTCCTTTCCTAAGAAATAAAATGCTAAGAACTAAGGAGCAAATATATTTTTCTAAGTAGCTAGCCAGTGGCGAGATCTTCTTCTCCATTTATTAAAGCCCCGGAGCTTATTTTAAAAACGCAAAAATACAAGTTGAAAAAATAGCTTATATTTTTCACCGGTGTAACGGTGTTTATGATATTTTTTAGCTTCACGCTGTATCCCGCACACAGCAGGGTAGGCAGAGGGAACATAGTGTTAAGACACTCCGTTCCCCACCTTCTGCCGAATTCTGAAGGCATTGCGTGTTGAGTGGCAGAACTCAACGCCGCGCTTAATCTCGACACCAGAGTGAAGAAATGGAAATATAAATTTAAGTAAATATTTCATCTCCTCGAGTGGGGATCGAACCCACAACCAGTCGGTTTTACAGTCACACTTCGTGCCGCTGCGCCACGACTGGCCTCCTATAATATCTGATAGATTTTAAACTATAGTTTAAAGAGAATGGATTCTTTACTAGAAACTAGAAATTTCTTTGTATATATTATTTTTTTACTATGTGAAAAGTAACGAGATAATTAAAATTTGTATGGTAATTTTTATATTCGAAAAATTAGTGCCTGTAATTTAAAAAAAGATTTTGATATAAGATAGTATAGTTCTTTAAAATTATTAAATTTTTCAGCTAAAATGACAGTTTCAAGCACCCTTGGGAAAATATATCTTGATACGAACATGAACAAATACATATAACAAAGAAAACTAAATGTTAAGACACTCTGTTCTCCGCTCTTAGCCTGACTTTTACACTCTGGATAGGCGTCGAGTAGCTGAAAATAATTTATGTATCATCCCACAAAGAATCGAACTCACAATCGCATCGCGTTCAGTCAAACACTGCCCTACCAGATGACGGTGGCCAACTATGTTAAATTGATGTCTTGATTTCCCTAGCTTAATTAATTATTTTTTAAATAACTAAATTGTTTTTATTGGAATCAAAATATTTTTCTCTTGTCATTGAAAGTATCTTTTACAAAGTTCTCTAAGGTTAGTTGAGCTTATTGGTAGGCCTCAATAAAACAAATTATATACCTGTCCTTTTGTTTTGTGTAGCATCTGCTCGCATCTGAGCCCCTTATCGGCCAACGCAATAGCGGAAAATATTCAGAAATACTTACGGGTTTTTTTTATACAAAGTTAACAAAAAGTAAACTATTACTATTGGTAATTAACAAGATGCAATCCTCCATACTATTGTCTTTCTACTATACCAGTCGTCGTCTGCACCTTTGTTTGTGCTTAAGTCCTTCATCCTTTCGTTCACCTATTTGAGAAATATTCCCTTCTCCTTTACTCTACAAGGAACCTACTTGTTATAGGTATTACAATATTTGTAGGTAGCGTACAATTTTATTATTCTTCCCGCTTTTCCCATATTTTGTACTATCAGTTCAGCCTCCTTTTACACTGTGTAACAGTATTTACATGGGGTATGAAATATTAAAAATAAATAAATAAAATAAAATATGCATGGCAATACACATAAATAACATAGTTAATTATAAATAATACGCGCGCAGCTTTCTAATGGTAAAAAAATGGTAATATAATATATTTATATTATTATTTGTGATTTTTCAGTATGATATTTGTTGTGTACACACTTGCAATGGAGTAAGGAAGTTAAGTTGATTTTGAATAATTTTTTACTTGTTTTTTTCTGGGAATATTTGTAGGGTTTTTTTATAATAAAATTAATAAAATAAGGAAAAATGTAGTATCTAAGGTATAGCGAGCTTTTGCTCTTAATATGATATATAGGCAATAGGACTCTATTTATAATATTAATTTCTTCGTCGATTTCTTAATTATGCTATTTTTGAAAGTAGTGAATGAAATTTTCAATGTAAAACATAACGCAAAACTTGCAACGCGAAATGAAGGCTTATAATGTCAAAATTTGAAACCCGTCAGACTCTATCTCACAGTTCACTATCAGCTACACAAAGGTAGATAACTAACGACTTAATTTACTTTACTTGCTTTGTTGTTGCAAAAATGACAAAAAGCGAATATAAGCGCAGTAGTATAGTGTCTAATGGTAAAAGCGATAATTGTGGCCTCAAGTATCTATTAAAATACCTACAAATTTAAATATTACATAGAAATTATTTATTCTTATAACCTTATTACAATAGAAGAATATACATATAAATATGTACGTATACGCATACGCATATTACGTATACGTATATAATAACTCATGACAATTTGTTAGAAGTTTGTAAACGACTTCGAGTTTCAAAATTAACTTTGCTTAGCGTGCTCTTTGCGCTTATAACTCACAAAAGCTATTTACTTAGCATAAAGATATTATTTATTTATATTATTTTATGACTTGTCAGGGTTAATTTATTTATGTTTCTCGTTGGCGACGAGACTGGATTTGATGATAAATCACTTTATTTCACTGTAAACATTTATGGAAGGAAAATTATAGAATCGGAACGATAACGGAAACCAAAATTTGTTTAGTGGTTGGCCACTTCGTTTGCGTAGATTATTTACAGTCTACGAAAAATCTTTTTTTTCCCGTTCCCGTAACAAGTCCTACTCTCCCTACGAAAAAAATATTTATTCCTCTAAATGAAGATCGAACCAATAGAATTAAATAAAAAGATTATGAACTAGTGTGTCGTTTAGTAATTTTGATTTTTTATTAACAAAGTAACTGTGATAAAACATACAGTTTCACTTAAATAGGGTATAAAAGTCACCGAAATCTGATCTTAATTTCCTTTCAACATATTTGGTCGAATTTATTTTGTATTTTATCCTCTCAAAACCAGTTTTTATAATAACTTTCTATATATTTTCTGTTTACTTTATTGTATACATCATAATAAATTAATTTTTAACAAAAAAAGAGTACCGACTTCAAACATTAAATAAATTTACTTGACATAAAATAAAATATACTAAGATTTTGTTAATTAAAAATATTAAAAGAAAGATTTTATAATTTTGAAGTCGGTGTCAAGCTAATGCTACGACAGCCTTACTACAATATCGAATTACTAAGCCTGTTTGTTTTGGCGCTACTTTCGTGCACTTTTCCAATACTGAACTAATCGTATACTACACGCACATACAAATTAACATTATAAATAATGTATTTATTTAATTTTATATTTAAAATTGTTTCACAGACAGTTTGTTTAAATAAATAAAAAAACATATTTTCTTTATAGCCTCTTTGACATTTAGTTGGAGTGTTATAGCGTCGCATAGTGCTGTAGTTATGGCACTTTTAACTGCCAAACGTGCACAAGAGATGGTTTGAGAAAATATTATGTAATTTACATCATACTGTTCGGCACTCAACACGCAATGCCTTGAGAATTCGGAAGAAAGTAGGTACTTCTAGTAAATACTTCCTAGATATTAAACTTTATTTTTAATGCTTACGAATGTTTGACATTCAAATATGTATATATATTACATGTAAGTGAAACCAATAAGTAATTGATTTCACTTACTTTTTATTATCAATTACACAATATTGTACCAATGTAGAAATTATTTAAATATTTTTTTTATATTTTTTTTATAATTGCTTACATTATGTAAGCAATTAAAAAAAAATACTAACACATATATGTTTTTAATTTTTGTAATAAATAATTTACTTATATAAAAAACTCGTAAGTGTGAAATAACACTTTAAAAAAATGTTTAAAAAAAATAATTTTAAACAAAATTTTCTTAAATTTAAAAAGTAAAAATTATTATATTATTTTCTCCTTACCGCAAATTTTTAAACGTACGCTGACAGATATCGTTATAATTAAGTTACAATATGATTGAGAGTGACAGCGAAATTGGCGGGAAACTGATATATATGTTTGCGCGCATTCGTAACGCCACAAGTGAAGAACTGATAATTATAAATGTCGTAAGGAAATAAAAGTAAGAATATATCTTTATATTATAATAGACAATATAATAAATAGAAGTTTTTTTTTAATTATAATAATTATTATATAGGTTCGTTGTAATTATTGTAGTTTGTAGCGTAATGGTAATTGCGTCTGGCGTTGCTGAATGCACAACGTGACATTACAAAATTGGTAAAAGCTACTAATTTTATGCTATGATATAATATATCGTAATAATTTATATACAAAATATAATAATATTTCGTTCGTAAATGATATATCTATAAAAGAAAACGGCATCTCAAAATCGATCTCGGACTTGAGAGCAATTAAATACGGTTTAACGAGTAAAAAAAGCTACTTTTTCCCGCAGGGGAAACAT
>JAATLQ010032672.1:0-15034 GCA_013421005.1 Heliconius erato x Heliconius himera
TGGTAAAGCAAATTCAATACATTTAGTTTTTTTAGCATTTAACATTAGATTATTCATATCAAACCAATAAAGAATATGCGATAATGCACTATTCACTTCGTCATAGTTTGTTTTATTTCTGTCTACCTTAAATATTAAAGAGGTATCATCTGCGAAGAGTACAATATCACATAGGTTCTTTGCATAAAAAGGCAGATCATTAATATAAAGAAGAAATAAAAGGGGACCAAGTATAGATCATTGTGGAACGCCCATCCTTAGAGGAGATCCAGATGATTTTACATTATTTATACTAACTTTCTGGATTCTTTATGCAATTCTTGCTGCAATAACTCCTACTAAATTCAATGAATGGTTATCACAATTTACAAACAATGCTTTATGAGTTTTTTCTATTATTCTTTGTTGAACACCAGATGTGTGACCTGCCATCACGGCAGCGTTATCGTAACAATGTGATCTGCAATTTGAAAGTGAAATTTCATCGGAATTTATTTTCTTTAAATTTGTATTTTCGATCTAGGCTGCATCTTTGGCATGTATGTCGATAAAACCCAAAATCTTTTATAGAAAGTTTTTTATTGATAAAATCAACTTCTACGTACCTTAATATTTAATTGCATAAATATATTATATTAAAATAATATTCGACATATTGTTAGTCCTATACCAGATGCCAATTTTATATGTGAGGACCTAATTAATATCTTAAAAATGGTAAAACTACAGACTTTGACAATATAGGGTACAAATAGTTGTCAATAACCACCTCTATGGACTGTTTCAGTGTATCTTTCATTATACTTTATACTGAAAAGATTCGGTTTCGGTTTTAGCCGAAGGTACGGTTTTGGTTTAAATTTCGGCTGAAAACCTAGTTTCGATCAGACAGTAACAATAACTGTATGTTCTATTTTAATTTGGAGGACATATATTCATCTAAAATAGTAAAAAACTGGTTTAGTTACTGTATATGAAAAAATGGCTTATTTACTGTGAATCAGATGAATATGATTTCCTAGTAGCGGATCGAACTGAGCTACAAGCCTGGGCAAAGATAGTAGGTTTCCTACGTTTATACCATCTTGAAATGCTAGTCTTTGAACATGGCCACGCAGAGGAAGATTTTGCATTATTGAATATCTCATGCAAGCTAATATTCTTTGTAATATATTTCGCTATCGTTCTTTTTCATACTGAATGTGCGCTTCTATTGATCCACTGCATCCCAGGTACCTCTCATTTCACTGATGATGTGGGTTCTAGAGTGTTGCCGAAGTTTCTGGTCATCTTTAGCATTTTATCCTCTAACATCTTTCGTGCACTTGGCGACGACTACAATGGGATTATTATCAGTTAAGTTGAATTTAAGGTTGCTTGTTTGTCTGGTTTCCTCTTCATCCAACTCCACAAAGCCAACTGCAGCATTATACGCCGCCATGTGACTGCCGTTCATGTTTCCTTGCAAGTTCTGAGCTTTACTTCTTTAGTAGCTTTAAGGACTGCGAAGAATTCATTCTTGTAATTCTATAATATATATAAAATCACATATATATATATATATATATATATATATATATATATATATATATATATATATATAAAAAAATATATATAATATATATATATATATATAATAAAATCATCAATTTTTCAAGTGAAATAATGAATCCATGATGTTAAGTGTTTGGTAAGTCTGTTTTCTAAATATTAATACTCATTTAAATTATCATTTTAATACTAAATTATCTAATTAAATAAATGTTTACAAATATTGATCTACTAGCGGCCCGCCCGCGGCTTCGCCCGCTTAAACTACGCGATATTGATTTAATAAACAGAATTGACTGACAACTATAATGATTTTTTATTACTTTAATCTGTAATCTTCTAATGTGATTTTTTTTTACTACATTATCATAATTTCTATAAGGTATTTTGATTATTTTGTATATATCTAGATTAAAATAATTGTTTACTGTATAACATTCTAATAAATAATTAAAGATATTTCACTGATTCGAAATGACCTAGTCTTCGGGCGGCATAGTATGACCGACGCGAACGGTGAGATGACGTTGATGGTTTAAATTTTCATATATTCGAACTATTGTTAATTTTTATGTAATTATTTGCTGTTTATAATTAATTTAAACTACACTTTGGTTCTCTCCTTCTTTTCTTGGTGTGATGTAGTTAATATCGCATTAAGCGCGGGCGCTGCACACATAGTTAATTAAATGACACTACGTTGTATAAAAAAATATTCTATTCTATTAGATTTAAAAAGAAGCCCGCGACGACATATATCTATTTCTTATAAATAAGTGACAAAAAGGTATTTTGTGACAAAACATAATTGAAAATTGTGAGTAAAATAGGAATAAAATGTATTTCTAAATTCATTCAACTCTATTCTAATTTCACAATTCTCATTTCAATTCTTCTTAATTTCACATTTTCAATCTATTGCTAATTTCACTAGTAATAATGTCCAGGTATATAAATAAGGTATAATAATGCATTATTTTATATCATAGTATTAGGCATTGGGAGATGAACAAAATAAATATATAGATAGATAAAACTCTTTATTGCATACATAGAGGAAATAAAACATTTTGCGCATAGAGGTAGTATGCAAAGGCGACCTTATCACTATTAGTGATCTCTTACAGGAAACCTTAACTAACATAAACTTACAATAGTACTGGAGTAGTGCATGAATAATAAAGAGTAAAATTAATACAAATTTATTTGTACAATAACAATAACATTTTATTTATATATTATACATAGACGATACTAATATTCGTTCCCGTACTCCTCCGAAACGGCTTGATCGATTCTCATGAAATTTTGTGACCATATTGAGTAGGTCTGAGTATAGGCCAACATCTATTTTTCATACCCTTTAGTGATAAGGGTTGTCCGCCCATAACATTTTTTTTTATTTTTAGACATTTTTAATTATTTTTTATTATGTCGCATTAAAAATATATACAACCCTAAATTTTCACCTTTTTATCACCAATCCCTATTTTTTAATAGTTATTTTAGTAATATAATCATTTTTAATCCCCGCTCGATAACTGACAAATCGTCATTTAATTAGTTATCCCCGCCAGTCGTCTACAAATGTCATTTCTGACCCAGTAAACAGCACGGAGTAGGGATGAGAACGAAGCCAGTCTCCTGTTTCTCTCACACAATAAGACTTTTCTCACTCCCTACATGTCGGCGTAACGTAGTTGTCGGTCATTATTATAAACAATAATAAACTCATCAAATGTAGTAGTAACGGTGAAAATTATTATTTTGCTATCTCAGTGTAACTCTCATATTAACTATTATTTATTCCTATTTTATAAATAATAATGAAATTATTAATTTTGAGTGTATTTTGCACGATTAGTAATTATATATTAAGTGAAATTTAACATAAAAACGGCATTTTTTATTTAACTGTCCGACAGTTACAGTTTAACTTTTAGCCCAATAGATGGCGCTGTGCAAAAAGCAATTTTCTGAATCGCGAAGGTAAAGATTCTTAGCTAAAAAATTACATTCGAATTCGAAAATATTATATACATATATAGATATTAAATTCTACATATATACGTACAATATAAAGTAAAATATTTTATAATAAGTAATATATCATATAATGTAACAATTTATATTAGTTATTTTTGGGCTAATACTGTGATAAGACGATAGTTTATTTTTGTTCTGACTGAATCTTCTTCATTATAGTATACAAAGTCTACGAGTTTCAAATCTTTAACAGTCTGCATATAGTCTTCTAGGAAATCTTCCATCAGTTCCTGCGGTATTTTAAACGGATCGATTGCTTCTATAATATCTGTTACCAAAAAAATGATATGTTTAAAAAATATGTTTTTAAGTAAACCAAAAGATTACCGGTCTTAAGACGCATTACTCAATGTACCGCTTTATTTTGTTACCAGAGCAAGGAAGTCAAAATAATTCATTCCATTGAACCGACAACAGTTGCGTTTGTAGTAAGACACCGTGCTACTAAGCCATGGTGGCCAGAGAAACTTACATATTTTCTGAATTTGTTACATGTTTGAGTATTTTTTTGTTAAACACAGAACTTAACATCTTAAAAACTGGAATGGAACTGGAGCGAAACTGGAGAATACAAAGACTTTCAGCCAATCCTACGAAAAGTGATACCAAATATTACAAAAAGAATTAAATCAGCTTCAATCTGTTTCCCGCTTACAGCAGCGTAGGCAGAGGACATCTAGTGTTAAGACACTCCGTTCCCCACTTTCCGCCGAATTGGGGAGGCATTGCGTGTTATTTGGGGGGACTTAACGCCGCGCTCGACACCAGAGCAAAGAAATGTGAATATAAATTCAAAATAAATATTTCATTTCCCCGAGTGGGTCGATCGAACCCACAAACGGTCGCGTTTATAATCACACTGTCACTTTGTGCCCCTGCACCACAACTGGCCTCGATTTATATTCGAGAACCAAATGTCTATATTCAAGATATTAATTTACTTACTTTTAATAGCCTCCAAGCCGATGTATGTATACGATTTTTCAGTACAACGTACTTCAATATTGCTGAATCCGATAGAAGCCATCATTTTCTTAATTTCTTTTTCAGGGTCCTTTAAAAACCAATTTAAAATGAGATCCAAAAATTAGGAAATAATATTAATGAAATGATGTTTAATTTTTTAATTACCTGACAATCATGGTATGGTGATACGACATGTTCAACGTCCCTCACCCAATTATTCCATTTTTTTTGGCGAGCTAAATTTCTATAAATAATATACATCGGAAAGTATCCTAAGAATGAAAGTAGACAAGTACCACCTCTCGTCATTAAATTGTATATATTTGTGAATGCTATCCTGAAACATATAAACGTAAAAAAATATAATAAAGTTGATAAGGTAATTATATATATATATATATATATATATATATATATATATATATATATATATATATATATATATATTATATAATCGTGGCGGTGGTTGTAATATATGTTTTTTATTTGTTGCTACAGAACTCTCCATAGTGCGGTTTTTATTATTTGATTTTAAAATATATTTTGTATAATAAAATTAAATTTATTTAAGTACTCACTCTTGCTGTGTTGTCCGATGTAGGGTGTAATTAGAAAAAACGAGATCAAATTTTCCTCGCAACTCGTCAGGTAAGTCACCGTCTATGTCGAGGGTGGTAAAGTTGATAAGGTTGGTCGCATATTGTTTGTTTGCGAATTGTACCATTTTGTCACTTTTGTCACTTCCCACGACTCTAATACAATTACTGGGTAAAAATTTTGTTAGTATATTTGTTGTAACACTTCCATCTCCGCTACCAATATCTAAAACTGTGCCCGCACCGTTTTTCCATTTAATTTTCTGCGCATATTCTTCTAAACATTGCAATGCATCTCTTTTTGATAAACTATTACATTTATGAAATAGTTCAGCATTATCCATTTTGAGATATTTTTTTGATTTACTTATGTGCGCTAGATGCCGCCGCGCGTTCGACGCGTTTCCCTTAGTTAGTCTCGTCAAGAACTTAAATCGTAGATATTTATACCTGTCAGTGCACGGCATCGTTGAACGTTGACTCGGACAATGACACAGTTGCTCTTAAAACTTGAAATTGAGAAAACAAAAGTAAAAGCTATGATAACGTGAGAAGACAGTTTCAGCCTTTTTAATGATTTATTTATCCTTATGTGTGTTTTCACTCTATTTTATTAATATGTTCATTGATTTTTTTTAGCTCCACGCTATATCTTGCATACAGTAGGGTAGGACAAGGGAAACTAGTGTTAAGAAACTCCGTTCCGTATTTTCTGTCGACTTATGGAGGCTTGGCATGTTGAGTGGTGAATTCAACAATGCTCTTTGCCTCGATACCAGAGTGAAGAAATAAAAATATTAAATATTTAATTTCCTCAACTGGGAATAAAACTCATAATCTGTCGCGTTTACAGTCACACTTTGTGCCCCTGCGCCACGACTTGTCTCAATTTAGTTTTTATTCGTAATAATTAATATCAACGAAAATAATAGAGTAGTGACAAAATTATAATAATACATTTTTTATGGCTTAACTCGAATTATTCTATCCTTTTAGTATTTCATATAATTTTAGCATTTATAACGTTGCACTAACAAAATAAAATTGAAATTAATATCCAAACAAAATCACCCTAAGCAAAACGCACGCTACAGCGGCCTATATTATTCATTATAATTTAACCTGTACAAACAGACAAATTTATGGATTTATGTTCAACTACTATTTAGAAATAAAAACTCACGTACCGGCACACTTTTTTACTGTTTTATTATAGTCCGGAAAAAAATAGACAAGTTGCACTTAAGTGCACCAAACTAATTTGGAATTAATTCCAAAATAAAATAGCATGTTGTTTTCTTAATTGTAAAGTACGGTTTGGTTCCTATATTCCTTTGGTTTTTGAAAATAGCGATGACATCATTCAACGTTTTTCCATTTAACTGGCCATTGGTCTAAAAATGTTATTTCGCTCTTTTTCTAATTAAACTTGACAGAACATTATCGCGATATAAGATATCGATTCGAATACCTGTTTAGACCGATCATAATATAATATTTAAATATATTTAAATTAATTGCGTTTAGAATGTCACCATATACAGCCTATTAATACATAGTACGTGTAGGAACCTTCAAAAATTTGAATTTCATTAAATTTGGTACAGATACTACTTTAATACTTTTAAATTGATAATACATAATTAAGATTGTATTTTTTTTATTTTTAATAGGTCATAAATCATTTTATAAAGCAAACATTTAAATTATCTATGCCACTATGCAATCTGTTATATACATATCTTTCTATATAGATAAAAACAAAGTGGCTTCGTATACTCCATCCGCGCAGGATTTTTCCTGGAAAACGTTGACGAGTGCCGAAATAAACTTCTGTACTTTTTGCGGCATTTCTCGGAATATTTCCTTATGGAGTGAAAGGAATCTGATTTAGTTCAACCCCCAGAAAACATAAGTTTTTGCGTTGACTACTAATTCTCTACTCTTATTTATCTCATCAATTTATAAAAACACTCATCTTAAAGTCAGCTCAGTATCAGCTTGCTTATTAGGCGTTATTAATGTTTCGAGTGAGTGCCAGTTTCGTGATCATCTGAAAACATAATTTAGAGCCATCATTTTATTAGGGACCGAATAATATGAGAAACACTTAACACTTCAGCTTTGCGTACAGACGTTTCCTTGATTTTCATTCTCTACCGTTTATATCATGAAGAGTCTTCTGGAGAAGGATCTGAAGAACTGTTCTACCTTACTGCAGTTGAAATTCCTAACCGCATAGTAATTGTATCATCTCCATCACGAGGATACGTGGCACTTTTATATCACGTAGCGCTTATCTCTAATGAAAATGGAAATGTACCTCAGTATATACAATCAAATCAAATCAAATGTACAGGGTGAAAGCGTCAGCGTTCCTTTTACGGGAACAACATATAGGGAAAAACATTTCAAATCCATAAAGAAATTAATCAAGAAATTTCTTTTTCATTTCACGATGTTTATCCATACTTGTGTTTCATGTGACGCAGTTACGAATAAATATCAATAATGTAAACGATTACAACTACAAAAATACTACTAAAGGATAAACAACTTTGAACTTTGTCGCCAATACCTACGACTGGATTTCGGAATGAGTTGTGTGCAGCGGTGTCCCTTAGGTGTATGTGTGCGTGCGCCATTCTTGATAAATGGCGTTTTATTTTACAACGATAATTTAATTATTTATTTTGTTTGAAAAAAAACACTTTTTCATTTTTGGGAAAAAATAAATTGTATTAGGCTTTTATAAAGTAGTTAAAACTGTGGTTTATATCTATCATTTAAAGTGGGGGCCTTTGGTTTTATTGCAGCATTCGTGTCAAATTTTATTAGCTTTACAATATTTAAAATGTGGAGCTGTTTGTGTGATCTTTTTAATATTCTTATATAACATATCCTAATAACATTAAAAGATAAAAAAAAATATTTTATGATATACGAAGTTGTGCTGATTAACATTTGAAATTACAGACAACCACTTCAGATTTTATTTATATGTAAATACATATATGTATACATTACAGTTAGACGATAAATATAATAACTTCATAAGAAAAAAAGAATAATTATTGAGTTGTGTATCTCGTTTGTACCTATTTTTTAAATAACATTCGCCAGCTTTGGAGCTATCGAAGAGTATTTAAAAGGTTTTTTAAAGAAAATGTTATCTTCTATATTATAAAGAGGAAAGATTTGTATTTTTGTATGTATGTTTGTATTATTTTCGCACAAAATTTACCAGACCGATTATCTACCAGGTCACCAATCTATCTAAGGCCAATCTACCAGGCCTCGCCCACCGTAGCGAATGAATCTGCGGGCTGAGAGGAAAGGTGCATCGATATCTACACTAAAATTATAAAGACAACAGATTAGATAGATTATTTTTTTTCTTTGTTTGAATTGTATAGGCTACGAAGTTACTGGATCGATTTGGAAAATTCTTTTACAATTAAACGATTAACGTGTAAAAAAATATAAAAAAAATCTTATATCGCGTACGCTGTGGAAGTTACTGGCAATGGAGCAAAATGATTTACTACGGTTTTATATAGGACATCAATAGCTGCAAAAAATCTAGATACTATATATCTAACTGTGTGTTATGCCACAATAAGTATTTTTCAAAAGAAAACGTGCAAACTAATAGGTGGAGATCCCATTGCTTAAATCTGTAGGGATCAGTAATTCCAATTCCTTCTGCGATTATCTTTCAAATGATGTGCGATTCACATAAAAAACATATGAGTGCAATTTTCTCCAAACACAAGTTACGAGAAAAACATTAATTAAAGTAATGTATTGTTCAAAACTCGTAGTGTAATATGTTATTGTAAATGGCATTCTTTGCACTATATTTCAATAAAAATAATTTGAATTTATCTCAAAAGTCTATGATTTATTTATTTCCAAAAGAGGGGAGATCTATGTGCCGCATCCTGTACAATCATGAATACCACGTGGCTGTATGATAGGACGTCATCGGCGAGACTCAAGCCTAGGCTTGCGGCCGTGTCAGCTCGTAAGTTTTAATATATCACCTTACAATTTTCAACTACATTTTGTCACAAAATGCCTTATTGTTACTTATGTGTGCAGAGCACGTGCTTAAAGCAATATTAAAGCAATTCGATGGCGTTCCTTTTTATTGTTTTAATGTTATATATGTATAGCACTTGTGAAGAATGCAGGTTTCATACAAAACAAACACAAATCGGACCAGTAAATCCAGAGATCTTAGAGTTTAAACAATCAAACAAACTCTTCCGCTTTATTATATTAGTATAGATTAATTATTCATTCACTTACTCAAGGTCTCAAACATGCTTGTAATTTAGGCATAGCCACAAAAACATCGATGACAACAAATTTCCTAAAATACAAATTAGACAGGAGCGGATACGCTCATCTTATTATTTCAATATTTTTTAATGAATGTAACATTACATTGCTTTTTGCTATATCTCATAATATTAGTACAATTCCTGCTCATTATCCTGATATGCTATCTACTTTTGAAAATCTAGATATACATGCTATTCTTATATCTGAGTCATGGTTGAAACCATGTCTGCCATCAGTATCCTACACTTTACCAGGGTTTCATTTGATTAGGAATGATCGTATTGGAACGTGTGGAGGTGGTGTTGCCATTTACTTGCGTTCCCATATCCCTTTTTCAATCCTCTATGTGTCCCAGACATTGGGGAATGCAAGTGCTGAACAATTATTCATTGAAGTTATTTTCGCTCACACCAAAATACACCTTGGAGTATACTACAATCCTTCTCTCATAATCGATTATTTTACGTCATTTGAAATTCTGTTAGATAAATATAAGCCTCTTTATGATCACACACTGCTGATGGCTGATTTTAACACTTGCCTTAATAAAAATGACTATCGTGCTCATCGTCTGCACTCGTTAGTAACTGGAGCAAATTTAAATGTTCTCCCGCTAGCTCCTACTCACAAATTTCCAAATTGCAATCCTTCTCTTCTTGACCTCATAATTGTATCTTCTCCGGATCTCGTTGCAAAATATGGTCAATGTTCTGCTCTTGAGTTTTCTTATCACGATCTTTTAAAAATAAATCAGCTTCACGCTGTATCCCGCACACAGCAGGGTAGGCAGAGGGAACCTAGTGTTAAGATACTCCGTTCCCCACTTTCTGCCGCATTTTGGAGGCATTGCGTGTTGAGTGGCAGAACTCAACGCCGCGCTTAACCTCGACACCAGAGCGAAGAAATGGAAATATAAATTTAAGTTATATAAATTTAAGTAAATATTTCATCTCCTCGAGTGGGGATCGAACCCACAACCAGTCGGTTTTACAGTCACACCTCTTGCCACTGCGCCACTGCGCCACCACTGACCTCAATCTCATCTTTTATATATATAGTATAAATTAAGGCCACCTAAAGCAAAATCAAGAATTCTTGGCGGTATAGATCTGGAACATTTGCGACAAGATGCTTATAGCATTGACTGGTCGATAGTAACTAGTGCGCAAACAGTAGACGAGCAAGTGTCGCTATTTACATCATTGTTAATACAATTATTTGACACTCACGCATCTGTTCCACCTGTCCGTATTAAACATCTTTCAGCTCCGTGGCTTACGCCGGATATAAAAAAACTGCAATTAAAAAACATTTGGCTAAGCCTAAATTTGTAGCAAGCCCGAGTAAATAGAGAAAAATATATAAATAAATAGAGATAAATATATAAAAAGCATTAGAGTTTGTAGAGATACCCAACGACTCCATATTCATAAGTCAATTATTGAAGAGGAAGACTCGGAAAAGGTCTGGAATTTTCTTAGATCACTCGGAGTGGGGAAGGCAAAACAAAATATTATTCCACAAAATATAGATTTAAATCTGCTAAATAAGCATTTCTCTGTTTCGGCTACTATAAATAGTACAAATAAAACAAACACATTAAATCAACTTCTGTCTTCCCCTGCTCCTGATTCTCTGTTCAGTTTTAAATTTTGTCAATTTTCCATAAGTGACGTTAAAAGAAATATTATGGCCATCAAATCAAACTCTGTTGGATCCGATTGCATCTGTCGTAAAATGATTATTCCTATCATTGACGTTGTAGCTCCTGTCTTAACGTTCATTTTAAATTCCTCTATCAACTCTTCTAAGTTCCCTTCACCTTGGAAAGACGGTAACATAATTCCTTTATCGAAAAAACTTAATCCGTGTTCCTTCTCCGAATACCGTCCAATTACTATACTTCCTTTCTTATTTAAAGTTTTAGAACGCCTTGTCCATTACCAATTGTGTATGTACCTAGTTAATCAAAATTTATTGAATCGCGGATCGGTGCCGTTTTGCGAACTACAATTGTGACAAGTGTGATGTGCCACTTGAAAGTTATGTGCAAAGAGGTGCGCTCGAATCGACGAGATGGGTCGAGGCATAAGTATATTAGTGATGATGAGTGCGAGGACTTTTATATCGTGCAGGTGGGCGGCTCAGATGATGTACCCTTTATAATTACGGTGGAGGACTTTGAAGTTGATACGATATATGAGAAGTGAAGATTGTCATAGACAGTACTTTAAGGGAAATAATCTTACCGCCGATCGGCTAAGTATACATAGTTACGTAGGGTCAAAGAACGAGTCGATAGGTTTTATGTTTGTAAATCTTAAGCTCAATGGTGTGTCTGCCTCTTCGTGCAAATTGTATGTCATTAAAAAGAGAGGTCGACCATTATTAGGCAGAGAATGGATCCGCATTCTTGGAATATATAATATTAGAATTAAAAATAAAGAAATTTTATCGAACTTAAGTAATGATCCATTTGTAAGCCAGTTCACTGTAACACTTCTGGGAATTCCATCATTGGAATTCCCAGAAATATTTACTGATAAGCTCAGAACTTGTAAGAAAACAATTAGTTTGCATGTGTGCGACAATACGCCGGTTTATGTGCGCGCGCGACCGGTTCCGTTAGCGTTGAAGACGCGCGTTGAGTGTGAGCTGGGGCTTTTAGAGCGAGAAGGCACAAATTATGGGGTCAAGATGTCTGATTACGGCACGCCAATTGTTCCCGTAACTAAAGAGAAAGGCGATATTGCGGGGATTATAAAATAACAATTAACCCTAAACTAAAACGCGATCCGTATCCGCTTCCCCGTATTGAGGAATTGTTCGCTACACTCAATGGGGGAGAGGAGTACTCGAAAATTGATTTAAAAAATAGTTACCAACAAATCCTTTTACGGAATTATTGGGGCTCCGGCTCGAGTTTACTATCTCTGAGACTCAATATAGATTTCAGCCAGGATCGGGCACTATAGACGCCGTTTTCGCCCTCAGAACATTGGTGGAGGCATACAGGGAAAAAAGGAGAGCTCTGCTTGTGGCCTTTTTAGATCTACAGAAGGCCTTTGACTGTGTGCCTCGTCAGTACATTTACTGGGAATTGCGATCCAAAGGGATACCTGAGGCCTATATTGAGATTATAAGAGACATGTACCACGACTCCGCTTCTATGGTTAGGGCTGCTGTTGGCGGCACTAAACCCTTCCAGATTACAGTAGGGGTTCACTTAGTCCGTTCTTATTCAATGTGGTGGCTCGATACTGTCTCAGCTCCTATCCAAGACCAGCCTCCATACATCGTCAGGATGTATGCCGATGATGAAGCACTCATTGACGAGAACCGACTGATGCTGGAGCGTAAAGTGAACCTGTGAAAGGGTACATTTGAGAACGGCGGTCTTAAACTAAATGTGTCGAAGGCCGAGAGGCCTGCAGGAGCCCGGACTCGAGCACTATCCTTATAGGTTCTGAACCAGCCGTTAAGTAGGAAAAGTTCAGGTACTTTGGATCCGTTATACACGAGTCTGGATCGTCTGTCTGGTCATCGATCACGATGTCTATAGCCGGAAGCAGCGCCTGCTTGGGCCAAATGGCGAGTCACTGGTGTGGTCTGCGAACGCAGGATACCGCCCAAACTCAAGGGTCTGATATACAAGAGCATCATCCGACCGGTTCTTTTATACGGCAGCGAATTTTGGCCAGCACTATCTCGGCAAACTCAGGAGCTTCACGTCATGGAAATGAAGATGCTGAGGTGGATGTGCGGCGTAACGCGGTCTGACCGCGTACGCAACACATTCATTCGAGGTAGTCTTGGAGTCCGTGACGTGATAAGCTCCAAGAGCATCGCCTGAGATGGCTTGATCACGTTACACGCCGAACTATGTCGGATACAAGTGCATTGCTATGTCAGTCCCTGGAGTGAGATCTCTCGGACCCCCAAGAAAGCGCTGGTTGGATGTCGTGATTCAGGACGTGAGAGCCAATGATCTAACTTCCGAGGACGCTAAAGACCGTGCAAAGCGGAGTAAGCTGAGCAAGAAGGCAGACCCTGGCAAGAGCCGGGATTAATGCCAGGAAGAAGATATATTTGCTTTAAGTTTTATAATAAATAAGTTTTAAGTTTTTATAACAAAGAAACATATATATTTTAAATTTGAGGACTATTATTATTTCAAACTCTTTTTAAACATACATTTTTAATTTTAATATTAAGTATAAAAGCGGACTACAAAAACGACAACTTGAGACAAAGCAAAAAATATATAAAGGCTAAACGGCTAGTAATGCAACGTTATATTAAGTTGCCACCTTGAATATTATTTTGATGAACTAATAATTTTATTACTTGTTTAGAGAACGAGTTTCCAGTTATTTAAATAACCTTCTAATATAAAATTCTTGACAATGTTATCTCTGAATCTCTAAAAGAGTTATTCACGATCACAACTATACACAAACTATAGGTTCTATAATAACCACTAGACACATCACGAGCCAAAGCATTATTTATTAAATAATATTTTTAAAGGTGTTTGGGATATCTGTTACGGAACGCATGGCTTAGTGGTCAGAGCACCTATTCAGTTTCCAGGAGGTGCGCGTTCGAGTCCCACTACGTTCAAATTTTTGTATGATTTCTAAATAAGTATTTTTCTTTCTTAAGTGTGGAGTAACACTTTAAAAATTTTAAAAATAATAATTAAATTTTTGTGCACTTTTTTATATTGTGTAGCACACACAGAGTTATAGTACTATTGAGTAATAGAGCCACCAATAGTTTAATTTAAAACTACATGTACTTAATTTATATAATACATACATATGTAACAGTAAAATAGGAATAAACTGTATTTCTAAATTCATTCAACTTTATTCTAATTTCACAATTCTCATTTCAACTGTTCTTCGTTTCACATTTCAACTCTATTTCTATTTTTTTATTATAATAATAGAGTATAATAATCCATTATTTTATATGGTAGTGTTAGGCATTGGGAGATGAAAAAAGTAGATAGATAGATAAATATCTTTATTGCATCCATAGAGGAAATATAACATTTTACAAGAGAAATAGGAATACCAATATAAATTAACAGATAAAATTAAATATTTTTTTTTGCGCATAGAGATAGTATTCAAAGACGACCTTATAGCTATTAGTGATCTCTTACACTTAACCTTAACTAACATAAACTTACAATAGTAAAGGATATCTCGGTAGTGCATAAATAATAAAGTAAAATGAATACAAATAAATAACATAATCTTAAAAAACTTAAAACTTTTTTTTTTCGCGGGTAGATGCTCAAAGTGTACACACGTATTTTTGGTTTTTGCTCTTGTTTTATTTTACTTATAATATTATATTTAAAGTTATAGTAATGCACTAAAAAATTCCCGCGCCTACCAGTGTTTATGTCCTCTAGTACAAATCTATAGAGAGAAATCACAACCACTTCCAACACAGTAAGAAAACTTTATTAATATTTCACCTGTTACATATAAAAAACTGCACATCATTTA
>JAATLQ010032673.1:0-15034 GCA_013421005.1 Heliconius erato x Heliconius himera
AAATAAATAAAAAATAAAAAGAAATAATAAAAACAAATAAAATAATAACAATAAAAATAAAAATTACAGTAATCAATTAAAATACATCACATGCCTGCCAGCAATCAGTTCTTAAACAAAATAAATAGATGCTAAATAAAATTCTTATAATATAAATAAAATACTAGTGAGCGTAAAACGAAACGTTTCAATATCATGTGCTATCTGTGTCAAAAGCCACGGCTTATGATATTGTTCTCAACCATTGACAATAATATTAGAAATGAATGTATATTACATAATGAGTATATTATATATAATGATACTTGGTGAACTTCGGGATCCATAATAAGTTCATTCACTTTTAAAAGATCTAGGGTATCTTCATCAAGTGCCTTCACACATTTGCTATACTCGTATGTTTTTCTATGACTGGAAATGTATGGATCTGATGTGTAGAGAACAGTATGAAATACATCCTCATTTGTAGTTGATCGAGAGCACTTTCTGGCATGATGTAGGCGAAATTTTTGATACTTCTTATTATGGGATTCTTGTGCGCCTTGTGCATTCTTGGGATCTCATTCGTTTTTTGGATTCCTTAAATACATGCATAGCCCTTTTGTTAAATCCAAATCAATGAAAACACTCAATTCCTCTTGATCCGATAGCATTTTGCTCTGCCTTGCGTTTTCTATGAGATTCAAATACAAAGTTTAGAGTTTTAGACATTGTATCTACGGAACGTAAGCCCTAAACGTAGGCATTGCAGATGTGTCCAAAGCCATATTCACTAAATAGCGCGGTATTTTCGCCTCTTCGTTAATTCTGATGAGTCCCCATAGGGACACAGGGTCTTCCACGTTTTCCAGAAGACGTCGATGGTGAGTTCTAAGGTGCTACTTCTTCAATGATTGGTAAGGTTAACAAATATTCATAATCTAACCAATTTTCGTTGTTTTTAAAAAAAACTAATCTTTTTACCGGGAAGCTTCTGTCCATAGTTTATTAAAGGAACAAATGAGATTCTTTTGAATGTTGCTGATAATAAAATACATGTTGTCTACAGAAACATGATACTTTTCTTTTAGAAATATTGATAGCTAATATTGATTGCTTCAAGTTTTTTTCCTCCTTCAATGTATGGAAGTAATAATTCACGTTTGGAACACTTGAAAGTATTAGCCATTTTGAAATTTATGAAGACACTTAACAATCAAACGTCTGTTATTAATTTTATTGCTAATTTGTAATAGTTTTATTCAATTAATTCACTCTTTTTATATCATTTTATAAATAAAGGTAGTGTGCATTTTATTGGTGAGTAATACCGCAAAATGTGTGCAAAATAAAGATAAACGCTCTTTTATTAATAAATAACAATAATTTAATTGAAATTTACCGCAATCTCGTACCTTTTTACTCTTCACTTATTGTTTATATTTTTTATAGAAATTTAGTCATAAAATCCACAATATAATAATTGTTTTAAAATCTACATACTATAGGCTTTTTAAAAATATATAATACTTTATACCTATTTGCACATTTTTTTAAGGAAATTAAGTTTAAAATATCGATACGAACAACCTGAAATAGACATACTTTGTATTACAATTTCTCACAATAAAAAAAAAATATATTCCAAATGTAATTTACGAAAAAATAATTCATTACATTAAAGGTCCACTATAATACTATTAAAAAAAAATAAAAAGTGCGTCAGGGACGACTTTAGAAAAAATGAATTTTGATCTGCCGTTGTTCTACCATTATCCACAGTGCTGCGCCACGACAGACCTCAAAGTAAAAAAGTGGGTAACAAAAGTTACTTAATCCCATTAACAAAGTGTCGTAACTCTAGATTCCCAGGTTCCTTCTGTATACCCTACTGTGCGCAGGAAACAGCGTGAATCTAAAAAAACACAATTTGTCTTATCACACTGGAGAACTTACCACACTAACCACGTGTGTCAAATTCTCACTAGGCTACGATGGTGTATTTTTTTTATTTTACACTATCTCGCATATAGAATAGTAAGCAGAGGGAACCTTGTATTCCGTCAACGCACCGCCCAATTTCCTAGACGTTATCTATTGAGAAGCGAAACTCAACGCCGCGCATGTCTTGTGATCAAAACGATGAAATGAAAATAATAATTCAATACCACGAAAGGCAATCAAACCCATAACCACGTTGATAGCCCACAGTTCTAAAGTTCCAATACGGTACAATGAAATTACATAAATAACATTCGTATAATTGCATATGCGACAAAAATGATTTTAAGTTATAATTTAACGCACAACTTTAAACGTTTCATAACTGTAATATATATATTTTAAAATAATTTTAGTTCATGTAAATAAGTATACCTACAATTACTTCACTCTTATTAAACAGCTACTTACTATAGCACTATAGCCATGGGCGCAGGTATAGGGGGGCCTGGTGGACCATGTCTCAGAATAGTCTGGAGATGACCTCAATTTTTTTATAAACAAATATGAAAATCTCTATATATAAGTAAAAATATATTGTCTGTACATTTAATAATTTTGACTGAAATGGATAGAGGGACACTTAAAAAGAATAATAGAAAGCAAAAAGATTTTTTTTGAATTTCTTGTCTATCTGTCTGTCTGTCTGTCGACATATTTTTGTCCACATTTTCTCTGAAAGTACTGAACCGATTTACTTGAAAATTTCACCAATTACTTTGTTTTAACTCAACTTAACTACTAAAGTTTAGTTCATCAAAATCGGTTACTTAAAAAAAAAAGTTATCGTCATTTGAAAGAAGTCGTAATTAATTCAACACAGAGATAAAGAACGATCTTGAAATAAATATCAAGTAAATACAAAGATTTTTTGTTTGGTTCGTTCATATAATATATGTAACTAATTTAAAAACTGTACAGGAGTTAATATGCAATTATTATAGTTATTTTACAAAGAATATTATGAATCCTTTAAATCAATAATTTAACATTTAAGGCTGTTTCTAAATGAGTAAATTAAATTATTCACTGACATCAGCACATTTAACAGAGTATATTATATAGGTAAAAAGAACATAAAGTTACAAAAATATATACGTGTAATACATAATTAGCTTTATGTATATTTTATAAATATTAAATACCAACAATGGTCGTATTTTTTTATTTAAAACAATCAAAATTCTTTGACGATAATGTCGTAAAAAAATCATTTTAGTTGTCAATCAATTCTGCTTATTAAATCAATAATCATGTATTTTAAGCGGGCGAAGCCGTGGGCGAGCCGCTAGTATGAAATATTTCATTCCTCAAGTGGGAATCAAACCCACAACCTGTAGCGTTTATAGTCGCAAGCTTGTGTCACGACTGGTCTTTTAAAATTTTAGGTTTAAAATTTTTTGACTCTAAAAGAAATTTGATTAAATGAATAATTAAATAATTTTTAGGGTCAAACAGCGGAAGTAAAATACAAAAAAAATAATTAGAAAGTGGGCAACGGAATTCCTTAACACTAGGTTTCCTCTGTCTACCCTGCTGAGTGCGGAAGGGACGTAATCAGCTTCACGCTGATTTAATTTAATTTGGTAATATATAAAATATATATATAATAAGAACAAAAATAACAGATCATAAAATTGTGCAGTAGTACAAACGTTCGATTATAAACGTGACGGCTATGGGTTTTGATTCCCAACTGATGCGGTAGCGTAAATCAACGCATCTCTTTGTCTATTAGAGCGGCATCCCTCACATAATAGGTTAGTTAGAGGGAACCAGGGCAAATCTGTCTCCATTAAGACACTTTCGTTTCTCATTTTTCTTTACTGATAACGAGGCAAACTGCAGCGTTGAGCTCCGCCACTCAACCACGTCAGAATTCGTCGGACAATGTATATATATTTTTATTTGATTTTTAACAATAACTCGTCGTAACGTGCATCAGCCTCTTTCGCGTCTTCAATTCAATATTGTTACAAACCAGTCTGATTGGTTTTGAAGATTTTTTGTATGAAATTTCGGTGAGAGTTACCGGTACATACTGCCTTGTATGGTCCTGTCATATCAAATTATACTTACATTTATTTATCAAAATTCAAGATTTTACACGTCCTCATGTGACACATTACTCCGTTATTCGTTTTTTATAAAAATGATATGTTTTTTTAAATATATGACAAGATGACGTATTGGTGCAAATGCAACGTGCAAGACGTTTCAGTTTAAATTATTTTTATTTTTCCACTCTGGTAGAGATGGCGTTAAGTTCCGCCACACAACACATTATATTTAAAACATGGCCTAAAAGCAGGTAACAGAGTGTCTTAACACTACATGTAGTATTTATTTAATACACTCTAGTATTATTAAAAATGTGAATGTTTGTGAGGACGGATGTTTGTTCCACTTTTACGCAAAAACTATCCAACGAATTTAGATTAAACTTTACAGTAACACATGTCAATTAGATTAATACAGATTTTGAAAAGATTTACAAGATTTTATTATTTTAAATATATACAATTTGGCTATAAAATAAAAAAAGCATTTAAGCGGGCGAAGCCGCGTTTGGGTGGTTAGTTACCATATATGGAGTTGAGTAAAAATAATAAACAAAACAATTTCCTTTGTTCGTCTGTACATAAATCAAGATAGGTGTATATTATGCGGTTTTAAACACACGACTCTCAACAATGCAGAAACTTAAAGAGAATAAAATAACTTTTTTCTTTGAAACGCAATGCAAGCGATGGCTCTAATATAATTAATGACGTCACAAGTTGCTTATTTGACGTGCTCAGTGAATGCGTGGAAGTTTTTTATTACTTTGGATTTTAGTTGCTGTTCGAGTCTGGTTCTAGAGTTTAGAGTCGTGGTGCGGTTTTCAAAAAGTTTTCTTTACACTCGCCCTTTTTTCTACTTAGCTATAAAGTAAAAGTGTAAAAAAATACTTTTAACAATTTTAAAGTATTATTATACCACAATTAAAATAGAAAAATATTTTAAGAAAATGTACGAATACTATTACGCAGTGAGGTTTGAAACCGTGCCCTACCCCCTTCACGTTGTATCACGCATCTAGTAGGGTAGGCAGAGGGAGCTTATTGTTAAGACACTCTGCTCTTCACTTTTCACCAAATTTTGGTGGGTGTAGTGTGTTGTATGGCGGAACTCAACGCCGCGATTTGCTTCAACACTAAAACGAAAAAATGAAAATTTTTCATTTTCTAGAGTGGAAATCGAATTTGCAAACTATAGCGTTTACAGTCGCACGCTTGTGCCCCTGCCCCACGGCTGGCTTCAACTGCTACTGTATTTTTCTTTTATTTATTGTAGGTAACTATACATACTGCTACTATGAAAGGTTAAATGTTTGTATAGGATTATTATGGAAATGGTTTAATGGGAGGCAAACCATTTGTTTTTACATTTCAAGGGAGTTGGTTTATATTATCCAGAGCTATGGCAGAAATAGACTTACAACTTTATGATTGTGTGGCGCAGTGGCACGAGGTGTGACTGCAAAACCGACTGGTTGTGGGTTCGATACCCACTCGAGGAGATGAAATATTTACTTAAATTTATATTTCCATTTCTTCGCTCTGGTGTCGAGGTTAAGCGCGGCGTTGAGTTCCGCCACTCAATACGCAATGCCACCAGAATTCGGCAGAAAGTGGAGAACGGAGTGTCTTAACACTACCCTGCCTACCCTGCTGTGTGCGGGATACAGCGTGAAGCTGATTTATACAGATGGTTATTTGATGTAATTTCTTTTAACTCTTTTTTTTTAGTTGCTAAGCAGAAAGAACGTAGTGTTATGACATTCTGTTCCCCACGTACCGCCCCATTTTTGATACATTGCGTGTTGAGTGCGAAACTCAACGCCGTGTTTTATATTTCTATCGATCTATTCTAAAGGAAAATAGTTTGAATCGGGAATTGAATCCACGGTCAGTCTGTTTCACTGGACCACTACGGCTACACTGGTTGATTGCTTAATTTAATTAGAAAAAACATAGTATATTTTGTTATCTAAATCGTAAAAAAATCTCGATAAAATTCAAAGTCATCAAATAATTAATCATCGATTTATGACTTTTATATGGACAAATTAAATTATATCACCATTTGAAACAATTAATTTTTAAATCATATTTTTTATTTTGAGGTCGTCCTGGCGCAGTGACACGTAATTTGCGGGTTTGATTTCTGCTCTGGATAACAGTACATGTGAAACGGGTTGTCTTAACACTGGCTTCCCTCTGTCTACCGTTGCCTGCGTTCTGCGTGATACAGCGTGGAACTAAAACATATGTTTAATCTAATTACAGCTAGCTACCTATTCCCCTGCTTCCAATAAAGATTTTTATATGCCATTCCACATTCACACCGCAAGTATTCCAGCCAATACCCTATTAGGACATCGTAAAGTTTACTACCAATTTATCACAATAAAGTCTCTAACAATAACACTGTGGAAATAATATTTACAATATCGAAGCATTGTCAGTTAAACTGTCGTGTTTAAGTTATAACTACCCACATCTACTCACTGGTGTGTATGCGACACGTGAGGTGTGTTTGTGAGTATTGTTGTATAGCTTGTGTGTGTGTGTGTATAGGCCTAATTATAAGATTTTAGATTTTGTGATTTTTTATTCTTTTTTTGTTAGCTTTACGCTGTATACTGTACGCGTAGCAGGGTGGAAGGAGGTGTTAAGTCCGTTTTCCTTCATTATAGGCACTGTCTGTTGGTACCAGAGCGAAGAAATAAAAATATTAATAAATATTTATTTTTATTTTTTCCTCCGAGTGGAAATAGAACCCACAACGGTCGCGTTAGTCACACGCTTGTGTCTCTGACACAACGGCCTCATTACTACTATTACTATACTCATGTAAATGAAACTCTTAAAACGTGATTAATTGCATAGATTTTATGTGCGATCTTTAAGCTAAATGGTCCTAACTTGGTGAGAAATGGAGTGTAGAAGTAAGGAGAGGCATATGTGTAATGCATTAAGTTAAGAGTGGCGCCACTTTAGCATCGGGGTAACTTTTAAAAGAAGCGCCAAATATTCAAAGCACTGTAGCTACACATTTTCTCATAATAATTCTTAAATGTTATATTTACTACATTATTTTTCAATAATTAACTGTTTTAGTCTACATCAGTGCCATTATGGAAAGTTTTTGAACCGTTTTTTATAGCATACATCCAGAGACGTTTTCCAGTTTTTTACCTACAACAGCTCATTATTAAATAAGAAAAAAATCAATTATAACCTTTCCCTTGGATGGCCATCGAACCATTTTGTTAAATATCAAAATTTTTGTACTTTACCTTAAATTAATTTAAAACGTTTAATATTAACTAACTACTAGAAAAAATATACGAAAATGATATCGATGAACCAAATAATATGAAGTCATATCATATAACATGATAATTGGAAAAATAATATTTACTAAATTAACACACAGTTATCACATCGTCGTAATTTTTTTTTTACAGTTGCCACGTACCTATAAATGACGGAAAATATTGTTTTACTCGAACAAGGTGTTAATATTTAGTACATACTATGTATGTATTTCCCGAAATTAAATAACTGAAGCAGCGGTAGTACAAACTGATAGAATGCGACGGTTGTGGGTTCTATTCCCACACGGTCGAATAAATTATTTACATTTGCTTTGGTAACGAGACAAAACTTGACGTAGAGTTCCACTCAACCATCATTGTCCCGAAAATCGGGTCGTGTCTGAAAAACGGAGTTTAACACTAGGTTTCCGCTGCTTACCATTTGGAAAACAGCGTAAAGTTTAAAAAAAATATAAAAAAAAATATTTATATTAACGCAAACTATTTATTTACAGGTTATGGACGTTTCAGTAGAAGTGTCCTTTTTGCGTGCGCCTGCGCATTCTTCACGACGGGTGTGCAGAACGGCGTCATGTCGTATGTGCTACCTGCTGCTCGGTGTGAACTAGAGTTGACTACGTACCAAGCTGGATTGATTAATATGGCTTTTATGAGTGGTAAGGTGTTCTCTATTTATTTGTGTAGAAATTAGTCACTCTGTTTTTTTTATCTCTTTTTAGGGACGTGTTAAATTTCTCTATGTTTAATGAAACGACAATTATAGTTTAAAAAAGGCTTATATTTAAAACCTACGACGGAGACACGGAGTGTCTTAACACTAGGTTCCCTTTGTATAAATATATTAAAGTAAGCGTTGAGCTTTCCTTTTATCGGTTAATACAACGAAACCGAATGTATACGTATAATATCTAATATTGACACGCCCATACTATCCTCGAAAAGACTGTAACATGTAAGGTCAAGTCCATCGTAATTTTGCATATTGACTTTGCCTTATAACCTTCGGCTTGTTTGATATGTATTTATGAATAACGATTATAGGTGTGGGTTCGATTTTTGATGGAGTTAAGCACACAAAAAGTAAGAAATTAGTCCATTTGAATACTGTCACCTTTACGCAAGGAAAACATTAGAACCAAACACAGATGTATAGATGTTTCTATTGATATTTAAACAACAAGGTCATGTGAGGTTGTAGTAGTACACTTTACTGTTAAACGCGACGGTTCTGGGTTGGACTTCCATTTGAGGAAAGAGTTATTTTCACTTCTCACTCTGGTACCAAGTCACAGCGGGTTCGACACGACATATTTTGATTTTTTTTAATTAAGTGTAAGTAAAGAAGTTGGAAATTCAAATCTGCAAGGCGGATTTCATTCGAATTATATAATATAAAATTATTTTTAATACCAACGTATTAAAAATAATTTTATTTCAATGAAAAATTAAGAACGGAGTGTCATACGCTTACCCTTAATTTCTCATAGCCAAAATAGGCTACATTGATAAGAGGGGGAAACGAAATAAAAGTGCACGGCAGAAAGATGGAACCTATTGTTAAGGCACTTTACTCCATACACACCATCCAATTTTTAAAACATTATATGTCAAGCCTGTGTATGTTAACAAAAAGAAATGAAGACAATCAATTCCCCTGAATGGGAATCGAACCCATCACCGTCGCGTCAGCAATCAGACAGCCACGTTTGTTAGTCACCGATGCTATAATACTATTCAGTGTCCATCAATCGTAGGTGATGTTCCCGCAAATCGATTGCGAACGACCAATTTACTCCTTGAGCTTGTTTCTGCTAAACGGTGGTTAATTGTAGTACAAATAAGTATGACGCACTATCGGCCTTTGTCATCTGTAAATGTATAGAAGTCTCTGTAAAAGAAGAGAGTTGTGTATTTTTTCGAATTATCTATTCTTAGTTACTTATATTGTGTTTCCTAGTATGTAAGATTTTATTTCAGTGACAGAGAATTTGATAATAATTTAAATATAATAATTCTACGTACGGCATTGCACCAATAACCGTCGCGTTTATAGTTAAAGCCCTGCTGTTGTGCATGATGGCCTAAATCTTTGTTTTTTTTTTTAATTTCACGCGTCACTGTATTCACGCACATAGCAGGGTAAGCAGAGGGAATCTGACAACTTATTGTAAAAATACTCCGTTCCCATGTTTCCCAATTTCCGCCGATTTGTCGAGGCATGACATGTTGTTGTTGTTGTTGTTGTTGTTGGTGGAACTTAACACCGTGCTTTGTTAATCTAATAATCAAGGGTCTTTTATTTAGGATTTATTTTATTCTATTACAGGTGGTGTTGCCAGTGCATTTTTCTGGGGCATAGTGGGTGACGTGTTTGGAAGGAAAAATATCCTGAGTATGACTTTACTCGTGGACTCCACGATTCTATTGGCCCAAAGTACAATATCTGATTACCGGCTGTTGGTAGCAGCCAGAACTATAAATGGATTTTTAATTGGTAAGCTATATATTTCACCTTTTGTGGAGATATTTTTTTTAATTTAAAAAGAAAAATTCTATCATGGTTATGGTGACAGAAAGAATCTATTAACTGATGGTCATTAATTTATTTATTCGAATTTCACACAATTCAATATTTTTATAAGAGCGTAAACAGTGGAAGCAAGCATTAAACTTTAGTCGCATCTCACACATTGTCAAGAACTGAGCAGATATCCAGAGGCATCCATGGATTGCTTAGCTTATACAAGTCATTATAAAAATGAAAAACCAAAATGGGAAACCAAATTTTAACAGATGTTTTAATGTATTTTTAGCAGTGTAGGCACAGATGATATAATGTAGAAAACTGAGTGTACTTACCCCTATCCGCGGAACTCAATACTACCAGAGCGAGACAATGAAAATTAATTCGTTCTATCGACTCGAAATCGAACCCACGACCTTGTGTCCGCAGTTCGAAGCCAGTCCCACCACGCCACTTGATATCTATTTTCCTATTTACTTATTAAAATATTTTATTTATTTCTATCAGGTGCTCCCTCTACCCTGGTCTTCACATATTTATCAGACTTAGTTGGTTACAAACGAAGACAACTTTACTTAGATATAACTGGAATGTGTTTTGTGGCAGCGTGGCTTATTCTACCTGGTGAGTGTTTTGTCTCTCTTTAAAAGTTTTTTTTTAAATTGATGCACGTTGTCTCCCGCATATAGCACAGATATGCAAAAATAATCTAGTGTGATGACACTCCATTCTCCATTTTTCATGTTGAGTTTCGGAACTTATCGCCACACTTACTTACTGCTAGTGGGACACATAGATTGCATCTTGATTGAGCATTTGTTTGATGTATTTAATAATTATCTATTAAGGTTATTTTCCATCTGACGTTGTATCATGACATAAATTAAATATTTGTAAATAGAAATGGTTAAAGTGTAGCAGTAGCACAAACGTGGGTTCGAATACCACTCGAGAAAATAAAAAAAAAAAACATTTTCTGGCAGGGAATTGCGAAAGCGATGGCGAAGGCATTTGGTAAGGAGGCAAACCGAGGTGTTGATTGCCGCCAATCAACACGCAATGTCGCAATACAGAAAGTGAGAAACGGAAGTGTTTTTATGGGAACGGAGTGTCTTAACAGTAGGTTTCCAGGTTCACTCTACCTACCGTGCTGTATGGGGTATACAGCGCCGAATTCTCGAAGCATTGCATGTTGAGTGCCGTAACTCAACGCCTCGTTACCAGAGTGAGGAATAAAAATATTAAATATTTGGTTGTTGTGTCCCAAAATAATTGAATTAAACCCACAACAGTCGCTTTTACAGTCACACAGTTGTGTCAAGACTTCCTTCATATAGTTATATATTTTTTATATTTACTTGAGACATTTTAATATCTTTTTTAAGTTATTTCAAAGTCTCAAAAATATATTTTGTTTTTTTTTTTTTTTAATTATAACACAGCGGGATTCAAACCCACGCCAAGTTCTAGTAAATTCATAAAATTTGACACCTTATTTCAACTGCAAAAGTAGTACACACAAAGCTAATATTTAATTTTGACATATAGAATACTAACGGCATTCACTTGTACGCGAATGAGTATGGATTTAATAGGATTATTTCTTTAGCTGTCATCCATTTTTAGGGTTCCGTATCTCAAAAAGAAAAAAACGGAATCTTTATAGGGTCACTTTGTCTGTCCGTCTGTCAAGACCGTTTATCTCGAGAACGCGTGGAGATGTTAAGCTGAAATTAATATCAAATATTTAATTTTACGGTCCCCTGGAATACAAAAAAAAGTATAAGTAAACACAATAAAAAGATACGAGAATTTATGCATGGTTTTTCATGAATTACGCAATTTATGTGAAACGCGCTTCGTAATCAAACATATGCGAAAGTTTATAGATATTTGTTACGGAATCCTCGGTAGGCGAGACCAACTCCCACTTGACCGGTGTCTTTTAAATATAACGGTCGGTACAACTTTCAATTTCTTCATAAAAAAGCTCCGTTGATTTGCTCGAGGAAAACTTTTTGTTCATAACCTCAAAGTGAAAGTTGTAATCAATATGTCTGAAGTGACTTAAAGGTTACGAGTTCAAATTCTACTTTAAATAAAAAATAATACTAATTCGCAGTATGCAGATAGCATTTAATATTTTAAAAATATTTAATACGGAGATAATAGGAGAGTCACTCAGCCTAATTTTCTTGGTATCTCTATTCTATATTATTATTCTATATTTCAATACTAATGTTATAGAGCCGAATAGTTTGTTTGGTTGTATGTGCTAATCTCAAGAACTGGCTTAAACTGCTGGTAAAGTTCACTTATTATAGGAGACTATAGTAGACTATATAATATCATGATCATATCCTTCCTTACAAAAAATAAAATGTATAAGATTATATGTTAATTATTTCAAAGTAAATAATTTATAAAATAATAAATGAAATCAATGATAGTTTTACTATTTCAAATCCATTATTTTTTAAGTCGGTGCCAGCTGGATATATTTTTTAGGTGTTTTAAACATTTTTAAAGTGTAAATCCACACTTAGGAAAGAAAATTCGACGTAGCTTGATGAGAACGTATGTCTTAGTGGTCAGAGAGCCTGGTCGGTTTCCAGGAAGCAATGCAATTTTTATACGTTTTCTAAATAAATATATATTTTTAGCTTTTATTCGGTTTATTTTTTTGTTATTATCTTCAAAAACAACGGACTACACGTGTGAAGTTAAAGTTAAAAATTACGAGAAATATTCTATACTAGCGACCCACTCGTGGTTTCACTCGCTTGAACTACACAATTATTTATTTATTAATTTGAATTACTTTCATGTGTAATAACATTATCACTTTAAAAACAATATCTATACTTTCGAAATTTAAGTTTTAGTCAATTCAATATTTTTTATAACGATTGCGTCATCAAAAACTTTTATAAACTGATTGAGCCGTTTCTGAGGTTAGAGTGCACAAACAAACAGACAAACAGAAAAAAAGTTCTCTTAAGTTCTATTACATTAACAAGACTATTGTTACCAATCATAGATTTTCTCACATATCTTCCATATGCAGACAGTGATATGATACAAATTTATTATATACATAAATTAACAAATATTTATTTCTTTACAGCTATCGCGTGGTTAGTAATACCCTTGAAGTTAGATGGATACACCACACTCTTGCCAATCTACTCCTGGCGGCTTTACCTAGCGTTGGGCAGCATACCAGGCTTTCTATCTGGTATATGGATACTGTTCCTGCCTGAAAGTCCTAGATTACTATCAGATACTAACCGAGGAGATCGAGCTTTGAAAATCATGGCCTATATCAATAAGTGTAATAAAGGAAATAAGGCTGAATTTAAGGTATGTTCATATATATATGTATATGTCACGCCAGTCGTGGCGTAGAGGTTCAATTACCATTCGAGGAAATGAAATAATTAATAATTTGGTTTCTTCGCTCTGTTGTGTTGAAAAAAGCGCGGCGTTAAGTTCCGCCACTCAACAGTGCAAAGCCTCTATACGAGTATATGAAGAATCGATATTATATAACGATTAGTTACCTTATTTCGGGCCAGTCGAGGCGCAAAGACACAAGGGTGATTGTGTAAACGTGACTGGTTGAATTCGGTCCTCACTGAAGAAAATGAAATATTTATTTAATTTTCATTTTTTCGCTCCGGTGTCGAGGCAATGCGCGGCGTTGAGTACCGCCACTCAATACGCAATGCTTCCAGAATTCGGCGGAAAATGAGGATTGGAGATTCTAAACTTCATATTAACTTAACATTAATTATATTATTTCAGATTAAAAAGCTGATCCAAGACAATATTTTTATGACAAAAACCGTTGGTGGGGAACAAAATCGAACTAAAGCACTGTTTATTGGAGTGCTAAAGGATCTCAAGATGTTCGTGTCAAAGATGTACGCTGTGAAATCTAGTTTAATATTGTTTGTTTTCTTCGCTAACATGGCTGCGTAAGTTATTTTAATTCTTTTCCTATTTTTTTTTCTGTCACATTGTAACCCGTATAGCGTACAGGTTAAATAGAGGGAGACACTTCCTTTCCCACTTTCTACACAATTCCGCCACTTAACATGCAATTCCTCCAAAATTTGGCAAAAATTGGGGAGTAAAAGTTGCTTTTTTTATTGGAAAAGACAAGGCAAACGAGCGTGCGGGTCACCTGATGGTAAATGATCACCGTCGCCCACGACCCCGTGTAACACCAGAGGAGCTACAGGTGCGTTGCCTGCCTGTAAGGCGGGTTGGGTGAGCCCGGCATTACCTGATGCGAAACACAGTGGCATAAAGCCACTACTTCATGCCAGTTTTAAATGCCGGGGGTGGTAATGATCCGGTCGAGTCTGCCCATGCGTGTTGTCATTGCTGGCAACGTGACTCTACCACACGTACTTTAGTCGCCTCTAACGACACCACCAGTACCAGGATGATCCTATTCTAGGCCTTGATCACACCGCACCCTGATAGGAATGGAACCTATAATCGTCTAATTTACTATCAGATGTTGTGCCACTGCGCCTTTTTTTTTATAGTTCTCAATAAACTCAATTTACTCACTTCCAGTGGTTTCGGCTTAAATCTATGGATACCAGAGCTTCTTCTTAGAATGAAGGGAAAAGATTGTTCAGCTAACACTACTTTACCTGAAAACGCGATGCTTTTTAATGCAACAAACATTCCATGGAAGGATATACCAAAGGTCTATGATGAATTCTCCAAAGAAATAAATAGATATAACACTTCCAGTTTCCAAGAAGATAAATGTGATGAAACTATTGATGATTCGGTAAGAAAATGATATTTATTTATATACATATATAAGAATATGAAATGCCGGTCGCGGCGCAAGAGGGTATAAGGGTGTAAATGTGAACGCGACAAATTCAAATTCAAATTCAAATAATTTTATTCAAAATAAGAAGTTACATGCTTCATTTTTTGGACGTCAAATTTACCACCAGTTCACTAAAATTAATGCCTCAGACCTGAGAAGAACCGGCGCAAGAAACTCAGCGGGACCTATTTTTTAAAATCAATTTTAAACAAATACATATTTAATTATTTGTGACAATGATACCTTTGAAACAGACTGGAGCGAGCATTTCATTCCCAAGGCG